>JBAMYA010000004.1:6396195-6416584 GCA_037176975.1 Arrhamphus sclerolepis | reverse complement strand
TATATATAAAAAGTATTCTTATTTTATATAAAGCTATGGCGTAATGATCACAACATAGCAAATAGAGTTTGAATTCTCTGCCTGAAGCCCGACTCAATACCCGACCCGAACTTGGGCCAGGACAGGTCGGGTTTGGCCAGAACGTACACGAGCTTGTCTCGGGTTGGGATGGATTTTTTGGGGACAATCTAAACTCTTTATGTTGGCCATAGCTGTAGAAAGATGCTCCATTTTCCGAAGCTGGCAAAGTCTCTAAGGCAGCCAATCAGCGTCAAGTGCTTGCATTTCGTAGTGAGGTTGCCAGTTAAGCCCCAAAAGGACGTCAGATAGGTGCAAAACTACACGTTTAAAATCCCCATCTAACATAGCTCTCTGAGAGGTTTTTAGGAAACCAAACTTTTGTTGCCTATATATGACATCACAGAAGAAGGATAAATACCCTGTTCAACAATTCTATGTCACCTTTAATAATCCTCATTTTAAATTCAGTTAATAAATGGTTCTATTTCCTTTTCAATGAAACTCCTGGTCCTCCATATATGCCCACCTAATCATGATTAAAAAAATCTTTGCATAGAATTCCTAACTGGTAATTTCCATTAACATCCATGAAACAATTCTTAAATTTTTCCTGTGATGGATGTCTCTGCATGATTATAACTCTAATCCCTTTCTGTCAGTGTTTATTATTCATTCTTTCTGTAATTTGTCTAACATTTTAATTTATTTTCATCTTTACCCCTCTGATCTTACTTTTTCTTGCTTCTTCCTCTTCATTCTTAAATCCATTAATCCCTGTTGAATCCGTCCTGGTGTCACTCCATGCTGTTTCTGTGGGTTCTGCTCATCCTTCACAATAACTAAGCTCCATGAATTCTTGGTCACCCAGCGACACGCCGATCATCTCACTGGAACCGTGTGGTGTATCCTGCTGTGACGTTTCCCGCCTTGGAGGCCTCAAGCCAGCGGTGTTGTTAGATCTCATCTATTTGATGGGGCTGCTTGAGGAACAGCGGTGGCAAGGTGCTCATCCACTGTCCAGAAAGAAATACTCTGAGGAGATTCCTAAAGGGGGTGAAGCACAGTGCTGCCAGCATGAAGATATTTCGTATGATGGAGGAAAGCTGTCAGATGCTGAGATGAAGAAACTGAAGGAGCAGAAGACTGAGACGAGCCCGTTCCCATCTTCGTCATCAACCGATGATGCCACCAAGGTTGCTGATCCTCAGGAATTGACCTGCTTACCTCAGCCTCCCCAACCATCCCTGACCTCCAAAGTGGATGCTTTTGCACATGAACTGAGAGCAGTCAGAGCCTCATATCTTCTCATTGGAGGTTTGAAATCCCTGACTGTCATTTTTAGCTGTGAGAAGCTATCAGATTTGCTCCTAGTACCTAAACATGACCTTCCAAGCCCTTCAGCGGGTCCCCTCTCCAGTCCTACCTCTGATACGGCTAAGCCAGGTAGTAGAGAGTGGGATGAAAGGGCTGAACTGAGATCAGTGCTGCAGTATGTAGTGCAGAGCATGGTGAAGTGGGCAGTCAGGCCTTGCCCCATCAAACAGACTGTGTCTCTTGCTGATCTGGAGAGAGCTCAAATCATGATATACAAAGGAGCCCTGAGCAGACTGCAGGACGACAAAGAATGCAAAGGTATCTGGATGGATGTTTTTACTTCACTTTGGTATTTTAGTTTGGTCATTGTTGTGCAGGGCAAAAATCTGATTTTTATTATGCTACGTAATATGAATATATATATAAATATTAACAACCTTGAAAAAAAAAGTGCTGTTTGACAATCACAATTCAGACTTTTTTGATTGTTGTCTTGTACTTTCTATATAAAGACCAGCAGTTTGACTTAGGCTGGCTGTATTCACAGACTTGAAACTGCTTATATTTGTCTTGTCTAACATTAAACTTATCTAGCACTACGACCCTTTTTCTTGCAGAATCGGGCCACCATTTGTCCTCTCAGCCAATCTCCAAGTCTTCCAGTTCAGTGTCCTTGTATAGTGCGGGTTCAGAAGGCACTGCCGTCTTTGGCCAGTCAAACAGAGCGTCTGCTTCATCCTCTAACACAGACTTGGATTCCTCTCTGCCAACAAACCTGCAGGCGGATGGTCTTGATAATTTCAACCCGTTTCTTCCCATCAGCCTCCTCCAGTGAGTATAGAATGGGATTAGGGCTTAAATAGATAATATTAATTTGATTTAATGTTTGTTTGAGGGTTTCACGCAAAAAAAGTGGGCAAGTAAATACACAAACACCATAATGAGGGTTTTCATTCTTACTGGCCGCTACAGACCTGTATCTTTTGACAGCAACAGCAATTCTGAAGTCCAGGGGATGGGTGAGTCAGGATGTGACGTATATGAAAAACGAGAGTGATATAATTTGCCTGCTTTAACTTTAATCTACGTTGCAGCTCCGCCTGCCTCTAACCCAGCCGCCAGGCTGCAGCATCAGTGTTATTTCTCCTTTCAAGAGACTAACAAAGAGCAACTTCTGTGCTACAGTATATCATAAAATTGATATGAAAGGCAATCGCTCTTCAGCAAGAATGTTTCATTACTTTGATAAGAATAGACTCTTCACTCTTCACTCATTCTCTGCTTTTTACACTGTGGCTTAATACCAAACTATAAATACTATCAGGACACCAGCCTGGGTTACGGTAGTTTTTGGTCATCTCAAAACAATAAACCAGATTGAATTATTCTTTTGAAGAGTTCATTCGTCAAATGTCTGGTCAGAAATCAACAGTGTTCTGTAGCCCTGATTCCTCTGTGTTATTACTGGATATACTGTATCTTCACCTCCTCTAGGCATATGGTGCTAACTCGGTTCCCTACACTTACGGGCCTGGTTAGTGCCTCCCCTGTGCTGCACCCTTGCTTCAGCCTGGCCAGCTCTGCTTCTTGTGATGCCTTCACAGAGCAGCAGACCAGCTTCATGGAACCTGGTCCCTGCAGCACACAGGCCAGAAGCAGCCTGGGTAAGAGCAAGCAGATGCTAATAAGTCAGGTGACATCAGAGCAAAGCACAAATGTACACATAAAGAAGAAAAAAAAACATCTCTCAACTTGAAATATGTATTTTAATTTAAATTGCTGGAGATCATCTTAGTGTGTTGAAGAAAATCGTTTTTGCTCGTCATTTCAATCATGCAAGTTCAGCTTTTAAAAAAACCTTTACCCCGTGCTGGCTTCAAACTAAAACTCGTATTAATCAGTTTTGAAAAGTTAATTAATTTTGTTCTTCTTTGTGCTGAAGAACAAAATGGAAAAATTGCAACTCAGTGGGAACTGTTTGTCTGTCTTCTGCATGGTTTTAAATGTTAAGTCATTGTTCTCAGCGAATCCACCGCTCAAAACAGCATGTGTTTTGCTCCGCTACTGGATGGATATAAATGCATGCATACACTTACATGCTTGAATGGCACCTTTTTTTTTTCTCCATTGTCATATATGTTGTTATTTTGAACAATTTCTTTTAAAAGAAATTTCAATTTTTCTATATCACGATAGAATAGGAACAAGTTTCATGATTTGAAGGTGTGGCTTTTTATTGCAGCTAAAGAGCTTAAATTATAGAAGGAAAGAAATAAAATGCTCCTGACTTCCTTAATGGTTTGTAGAATTGGAGCCTTGTGCTTGTATTTGTTTTCTGTTTTTATCCTTTTCTCCTCAACCATCAGAACGGACACAAATGTTTGTCACCAGTCGCTTGCTAGAAATGGGATTCTCTATAAGACATATCTACTGGGCCATGGAGGCGGCAGGTACTGCTGTTTGTGGTGTATCCAAAGTAACTTCATTTTGCCTCATGCTTCATTTTTGCTGTGTTTTGTGTGTGTATGTGTGGTTATATGTCGTTGTGTATGTGTATGAGAGTATTTTCTTTGATAAAAAAAAAAAGTGAATTCATTTGTTTCAGTCTAACGTGATGCATTTTGTTAGGGTGGACATCAAGTCAAGATGTTCAATGCATTAGATTCTGTGTTGAACATGGTTTTTCTGCCTCGAACCAGTATGTACCTCAGCAGCTCTCTCTTAGATCAATCTTAGTGCAATTAGCTGTAAACCATTTTCAGGTTTCTATGCGAGTTCATTTTTAAAATTGTCTTTTCCGTTTTATTCACTGAAGCTTACAGTCTTATCATTCCTGCAGCACTGCGAAAGTGAGAAAGCATGAGAAAAATGATGTATTATCTGCATGTAAAAAAGTGACAGTATATTATTACTTATTCTTTATTCTTTTACATTTATGCTTTGCATAAATACACATGGTCATGTTTTTGGCACCACCTGTTTTAATTCAAATTTTAGGTTCTCCTTCACACTATATCATCAGTTTCATGCCCACATTGTTCGCACACTACATCTCTAAACAAATGCAATAGTCTGACCTTAGTCCATATGGCATAGCATGGTCCTCTGATGGCGATATCTGGCATGAGTTAGCAATGTAATAGTGCTTGATTCAACTTTTCTTTTTGAACTCTGAGAGTTGAACTTCCGTGTGGTCCCTCCCAGATGTAGCAGGTGACTTGGACTCTCAAACCATTGAAGTATTGGCCAGCTGGATGCTAGAACACCCCCTGACTGAGGATCAGCAGGTAGTAGAGTCGCCAAGACCAGAGCCTGCCCCTGACACACCATCCCCAGACGGGCCAGAAACAGTGCAATGTCCTGAACGCCCCACCACTCAAACCAACGAAAGGTAAGGAAGTTAAAAGAAACTGCTTGGAGTTTGCAATTGGTTTTGACATAAGCATACTGATGTATTGATACTGATATATTGTTTACAGTCTTTTGCTGGGGCTCGACTGGATAGAGAGGGAGAACTTCCTGGACGTCCACCTCACGAGGAACAGACCTCCTCCAGCACGACGCAGGAGGTCAGGGCCCTCTCAGAGGACCTCCTTCCGAAGAGCAGGTCAGAGTCACACTATAGAAACAGGAATGAAATGAGCATTTCAGGCGGTTGGTGAAAAATAACAACCCCCCCCCTTGTCATTTGGAACAAACATCATATTTTCAGACTTGCCATCACCCAACCCCCTCCCACAGCTGTACCAGCAGCACACGGCAGTTGGAGACTGGCCAGAGCAGATGGAGTTCCATCCCTTCTCTGCAGAGGAGGAGTCAGAGTTGGGCTACATGGATGACCCATACCATGAAGAAACTTACGAGGACCTGCTCACCCCCTCGTTCTTCAGCCTGGAGACAGACACACTCCAGATAGTGGAGGTGACTAAAACATGATTCATACGATGTCCAGTCTTCTTTACTGTCATATGAAGTTTAGAGTACAATCTCAGATCATGCTTTTGGAGTTTTTTTTGCATAGATTGTACTGGAAGACAACGTTATTTGATGACTCTTTACAGTTTTTGATCACTCTGTGTATCTTTGATATCTTGTTCTCTTTTTTGTGGCTGTAATCAGAAATATTATCATACTCTGCACTACCTTTCTTTAAGGCTGCAGAAGAACACAGTCAAATGGTGAAATGTGAGCTCTGCAACACCTTCACCCTTCAATTTAACAATCACATAAAGCGGCGCCACCCAGGTTGTGGGCAAAGTGCTGCCCGCAAGGGTTATGACAGCACTGGTGCTTATGTGGACGTCTGGTTCAAAGGGGAATGTGGCTCCAACTTCCCCTTCTACCTTCTGTGCAGCTCCTGCAGGGAAAAGTATCTGGCTGCTAACATGAATGATTCAAATTCCAAATATGAAAGGTACGACGGATATACAGTACACTGGAAATGCTGAATATAATGTATTATTAGTATATCTTTTTGAAAAAGCTGTTAAATAGAATGAATCTAGCTCTCACACTTTATAAAAACCTTGTCTTCATTTGTTGCAGGATTAAAGGTCTGACATCTGACTTGATTGGCCGTGTGGACAGTACTTCAGATGGTAAGTGAAGGTCACATTCACTCAGAGGAGTAGTACAACAAAAGTACTGAGTCTTTGTCATCATCCCTTATGATAAGATTGGTACTTCTCTTTGCTCAGATGACTGGGAAATGGGTCCTCAGGATGAGTATGACACAGACAAACTGACAGGACTGGAGGATTTTGGGGTCCTGCTGAGGCCACTGGGCCTGACTGAAAAAAAACTGGTACCAGATCCCATTGTCTTTACTGAAGCAGATCCACTTGGAGCTCTGGTTTACAGTTCAGCTGGCTCCACAAGGGCATCTGTTAAAGGTATTATTACTTTTTTCTTGGTAAATAAATAACTAAAACAGTGACTAGCTGGTTTATGCATGCTTATACTGTATGAATATACTGCGTATTTACATAAAAACTTGCACTTTGTTTTAGAACTTATATACATTATTTCTGTTATATGGCAAAAGTAGTTTCAAGGATGATCCAAACTGACACAAGTAAATGTTTTTAACCCCGTCCACTCTCTTTAAGGAATGTCCCTCCAAGTCTTAAAGATGCTTGTTTTTGTTTAAATTTGAGCCTGACTTGGGAAAATGTTCCTTTTTTGAAACCACCTGCTACCACAGTTGAAATTCTTTTCTGCACACTTTGAAATAGCAGACTACTATTGTACAGAGCAGTTACTCACAAACTGATTGTCCTCCTGATCAGGTTTCAGTAGATGGTTCTGTGACGTCTTCCCCTGTTAATCAAACACCCTTGTAATACTTACCCACATTACCTCAGTGTTTTGGCTGCATTAACACACAGCAACTTCAGCATCATCAGTCATTTATAAAAATGGTATCTGAAGCACATACACACTACTCAAAGTTGTCCTTGTTGGTGTGTTTCAACCAGTGATTGTAATTTAGTATTTAAGAAATATCTTTTGATATGTGCATTATTCTCCAGGTAATGCTCTTGTTGAGCATAAGTCATCTCTGAGCCTTGGGCAGCAGGCAGTATCCCTGAGGGACTCTCATGATAGACTAAAAGCGTTACGAAGAGTCACATCCACAGCGCAGATTCTGCTGGCGTATAGCATGGTGATGAGAGCGCTGTCTCAGGCTGCGTCAAGGTAAATGCTCCTAAATAATTACCTAGCCTTTTTTTCAAGAAGTGATCCCAACAGCCCCTTTTTCTTTCTTCCCTTCCAGTGCATCAGTGTGCAGCCAGTCAAACGGACTAGAGTCCCTGGGTCTGGCAGACATTCGTGTCCTGGTGCGATTGATGACCTTAGCAGCGGGAGGCAGGGCTCACAGCTCTGAAGACAATCAGTCAGGTGTGAAAGGATTCCCGTCGGAACGCAACAACTCCACCTGTCTAAGCTTTCTTACCTCAGCAATTGGCAGTGTGGTGTCACACAGCCCTGCTGCTTACAAACAGCTAGTGGAGATATGCACTCAGGTAAGTTTTCTTTGCTCAAAGTTCATTATATACATTATTACAGCTCAGACTCTGAGCATAGAGGAAATGCATGCAGGCAAAATTCTAAAATCTCACTCTGTTTAATATTATTACCTTTAGGACTTAATGGCAGCAGCTACTGGGGTCAACATTGGAGACGTCACTGACCCACAGCAGAGACCCCCTCTAACAATTGCAACCCAGGGAGTCCAGCAACTGAGAGACCACAACGAGCAGACACCCCCAACATTTCTGGTCACCCAAAGTCTGGTGGCCTTGCTCACTGAAAAGAGCATTCACTGTTACAATCCAGATAAATCTGAACATGAAGCTAATGGTGAGAGAGAAAAAGAGTCATAAAAGGATGGATTTCATGCAGTGATTTAGTAAATGTTTCATTCATGGTGTCTTCCATTTGTCTGTGCTTCTCTCTGTCCCAGATGCGGGAAATCAAAGAATGTCGTCCTCATCGTTACCCCCTTCCCCTTTGACGCACCTGAGTGCCAGAGTGGGTCCTCTGGAGCTGGCAAATGCATTGGCAGCATGTGTTCTGTCTGCAAGGCTGACCAGTAAACACCGGCAATGGGCAGCACAACAGCTGGTGCAGGCCTTGGCAGCTGCCGGGAGGGACGGTCCTAATCGGCCACAAACATACAATGACCTGGCTGGTGACTTGCGCAAATGTCCTCTCAAGAGGCTAGAGGGACATTACAACAAGGTAATTTATATGCACTGTTTCTATTTCTAGGAAAAGACATTTGGCTTTTCCCTGTGAATTGTGGTGAAAGTATTTGAAAAGCCATTTCTGTTTCTGTGCAGGTGGCCAGCTGCTTCTGGAGCAGTGAGCAGAGTTTGCTTGTGACGTGTTCTCAGGACAAGGTGGTGCAGCTGTGGAGCATCAGCCAGAACACTGTAGAGTTGCAGACCACTTTCTCTTGCATTGTCAGGTGCTTGGATCAATGTTGCTTTGTACAGATAGGCTTCCCCTATGGCAAACCATTTTTTTAATGATCTGTTGGATATGTTCATCTTTTTTAAATTTGTTTTGTGATCTTATGAAAAGTAATCATGTTATTGCTTTTTTTTTTTTTTAGTTAAAGCAACAAACCTAGTAATTCCTGAATGTCTGCTGAAAAAGTCATTAGGATCTAACTGTTAATATGTGAATATGGAGGAGTTAAACTGTGCTTTTCTCTTGTTGTTTCTTTGCAGCAAGACCGACAGATCAAGCGGTGAGAGAACTGGCAGATGTCAGCTCACGTCTCCTGTTTACTGGAGTACTGGAGGAAACTTTTTGGCTGCGCCTGACAACAGACACATCAACATCATGAACATTCGAGGTAAATGCATTTAGTATTTACAGCTCTTAATGCAGGCTGACATTTGAATTGTGAGTTTTATATTAAGTGGTTGTTTTCCATTAAAAGTATCAGTGCCTGAAAATATGATGAAATGGATGTCAAGATGCAGAAATTGTTTCTTACTTTTCTGGTCTCAGGTACGTCTTCACTTTAAGAGTGTTATGTGAAGAGGGAGGACCTTACCTAAATAATTAGGCTGTTTCCCACACTTTGGTTATTTGAATTTGATGGCTCTTGATTTCTATTTTGGTGTAAGTGTAAAGAATTACAGCTCTTAGAATGGGAGCAGTGGTTTTTCATTTTTCCAGTCATGACATTCATATTTTATAAGGGACAATTTACAAAGACTTCTGTGCATATCAATATTTTACAACAAAATGCTGAGGGGAAAATGAATGCAGGCTTGAAAAAAAAATTGTTCCTAAAAGAATTTTTAACATCCCCCTAGATTTTAACCACACACAGAATAAAAGTATCAGATATTTGGAATAGATATGTGACATATACCAGTTGCTACAATACAACTTTTTTCTGTTGATCCATTTCAGGATCTCTCTGCCATGTGGAGGCTCAGCGTTCTCGGGTCACAGCTCTTTGCTGGGCGCAGAGCTTCAGCTTGTGGGTGTTGGACCACTCAGCAGCCTCCAAGAACAGATCCACTGAGAACCTGTTGGCGGGGCGGCTGGATGGCTCCCTCTGCTGGCTGCAGGTCACAATGCAGGAACTGGACCTCTTTGTGAAGAGCATTGAGCTAAACCACTGCCACAGGGAAGAAGGTGATGAGAATGCTGCTGCACACTGTTTAGAAACAAATGTCTTACCTCCACTGGAAAAAATGTTTTATAATTAAACATATCAGCTATATCTGCTTACACACAACTCATTTTTCTGAAGATCTTATGGTGTAATTCCAGAAGAAAACATCATTTTCAATAGTAATATACACATTTTATAATTGTAAGCTATCATTTATCACAAATATGAATACCTACCCAACTCAATTTAATCTGTAGTCTTTTAATTCTGTTATAAGATGTGAGCAGAGGATATGGGTAGACTCAAAAAAACAGTACCAGTTCCTATTTAATATAATCATGTCTTATCTTACCCAGCTCCCCAGTGTTTAGCCTGGCACACTGAGGACAAGCCTTTTGCCGTGGGCTATCCCAGTGGGAAAATCCTTCTGGCCACAACGGAGCCCTACGAGAACACTCCACCTGTCGTGTTGCCTCTCTTCCAGGTTTGTCACGTACCTCACATTCAATACAAATTCAGTATACCATAAAGGAGAAGCAGAAAAGGCACACAGCTTTGCTGTACTACCAGATCTGTCACTTATTACCTGGGTAAAGCCAAAGCCCATCATCCTTGAAGCTTGGCACGCCTGTTCTTTGGTTGCATTCTTACATTGTTCAAGCTCTACAGGTTAGATCATCAGCACACATCCATTTTCATGTTTCTCCAGAGATGCCTCACTGGGTTCAGGCTCAGACTCTGTCTGTACCACTTGTTTTGTTGAAATTCAAACCTTTAACCCAGCATGATAGCTCGAGCACTCTGGAGCTCTCTCTCAGAACATTTCTACATGTTCCTGCTTCCAGCATCAACCTCCACTTAGCAAATCTGGCTTGTAATTCATTTTTCTTCCATTCTACTATGATTGAGTGTAATGTCCTTTGACACTTTAAAGACATCTACTTCTTTTCTTTGATTGTTTCCTTTTCTTCTTTTTCACAATCCTCTGTAATAAAAAGGGACACAAAATTTCACTTGGCAAGATAACTATTAATCAATAACTGATGTTTGATCAAATTTTCTTAAAACATTAGTTCAGTATTATTAAAAGGTAGTGATAGAGTAAGGAATCAATTAAGGGCAACTTAATATTTAATCATTAACTGTTCATTCTTCATTACTATCTACGTAAATGAGCCAATTGTTTTTGTGTCTTTTATGTAAAGCGTTACTTAATCCTAATCATGGACAGTTTTCTTGACAGCATGTCTTGGTTTTCATTCTGACACGTATGATGAACTATGAGAGTTTATAAAGAAAAACGTCCATTTTCTCAATCGTGTCCCATGTTTCAGGTAGGTACAGGTAGATGATTTATATACGCTTCATGGTAAAGGATTTGAATACTTCAGTCCTTCTGAAGTGCGCAATCATATCCCATGTTTTTTTTCCACAATGCTTTAGTTTTCCTCTCATTCAACACCAACCATTTTATTATCCTTTCTTTCTGTCTTTAGGAGAGTGTGAGCTCCCTGAAATGGGACCCCACCGGACACCTGCTATTGTGTGTGGGGAGGTCAGAGGTAGTGAAGGTCTTGGGACACTCTGGGGATACCTGGACCACTCTGCACTCTCTCTTCCACACCAGCACTGTTGGTATTGCAGAATGGTGCCCGCTCGCAGGAAGAGCACCTGATCCCAGGCTCATGATGGCTGCGTGAGTAATAAAGTTTCATCCTTTCTCTAAATAGCCTTGCTCTTAATTTAAAGAGGAAAAAAAGAAAAAGGAAAAGCTTTAGATGGAGGCAGAATCATCTGCTTATAACCTCTCCTACCTGATATTGTTGAAAGACCTGGTCAAAAAGGTTTACTGCCACCCTCATAGACACTTCCATACCTCTGCAGGTATATAATCAGAACCAACTTTACACTCTTCATCTTCTTTAATACCCTCCTCACCTCAAAATTACTAATCTTTGCTACCTCCAGGTCCACACCGATCACCTGCTCTACTTATTATTCTCTTTTGTTTTCCTTATTCAGCAACCTTTTAGAAGGCTTAAACTTTTTTTAAACTTTCCATCTTCCCATCACACTTCAAGCACCTCTTCTAAGACTCATAGTCTTCAAATTCTGGGAGTATCAGATAGTAATAATGACAAGATTTCTTTCATATTTCTGTTGTAGGTTCTTACTTTATCTTCTCTTCATTTTTCTACAGGGGTTGTCAGAATGGCTCTGTGTATGTGTGGACACTACCACAGGGTGGTACCATTGTATCTTATCCAAATATTCTGAACAGCTCCCCAAGCCAGGAAAAAAGCACTCAAGCCGAGGTCAGTTTTGAACTAATGTTTTGACATTTTTTTGCAAACTTTATGCCACGAAAATGAAATTTTGCCCTTTTTAACTCCTATTTGTCATAATGAATATTCTGTCAATGCCAATGATCATGTAGTAAACTCAGAAAGTAATTTTCTCTCTTTCCGTTTTGCAGCAGGACAGTGCAAAGAATGTATTTGTACTTCATGGCCACATTACAGCAGTGAAGTCCCTTTCATTTTGCTCCAGTGGCCTGGCATTGGTTTCTGGAGGGATAGGTGGACTGCTCAACATCTGGTCCCTGCAGGTAAAAAAAAAAAAAAAATCACAGAATTTTCCTCTTCCTGACCTATACTCACAGCAAACATCACTTGATCTTAATTTGCATTATTTAACAGTAAAACCGTATTCTACTGTAACACAAATCTGTTTTTTTCCCCTCCTCTCTGCCTCTTATAGGATGGTTCTCTCTTACAAACTGTAACAGGAGTCGGTTCAGTTGTCAGCACTACCTGGATACCAAACTTAGGTGTAGCTGCCTGTTTTGGGAGGTCAAAGGTAATTTGGGTCATGTAATTAACTTTACATTACATTATTTTACACTATGGTCTCTTATTTGGAGACATTTTGCATTGCTGCTTTGGTAAAGATAGCCATTTTGTCATTTTTCAGGATGTTTTGATGATCTGCTGCACCCCTGACTGGATCAGCCAAAACCATGTTTTGGCATCCTGTCGTATGGTACTCAGAAGCCAGAACATCTTGGGCCTAAATCGAGCACCTTGTTTGGCTGTCTTACTGGAAAGGCTGCCCTTGTTGTTGCAAGAGCAGTACAGCTATGAGCGGGTCAGTACTAAAAATATGTCTTTAAGTTGTTTGGAAGCTAAGGGATGTTTTTTAAGTGTGTTATGTCCTTGCAGAGCCATGTCGCAGCCGGTGACCAGCTTGTCCACAGTACTTTCCTGCAGAGTCTGGCTTCCTTGGCTATGGGTTTGTCCTTAGAGAAGTACCTTTGTTCCTACCTGAGGCCTCCACATCACACCTGTCGTAATGCTCATTCCTGCCTGTCAGAATGGAGCTGGCTGCTCACTTACGCCACCACTGTCCGTAGTGCTGAGGCTATTGCCAGTGGTACTGCCTTCCCTGAATCCTTCATTGCTTCTGAGTTTCAGGAGGTGCAGGATTCTAACATCTCCAAGGCACTGGTGAGTCAGTCGAATTAAACTGCTGGAACGTAAACTTACTGAAAGATGGGAACGTTTCTCCAGTATTGTCATCCGGTAATTCTTCTTCCAGGACAATAGTAAGTGGAGTTTCAGGATGGATGAACAGCTGATGTCGTGGGCCACCAGCAGACCTGAGGTAGTAATTTAGACATCTTCACTTATTTCATAACATTTCCCAGTAAAAGCTGCCCTAAAAGCTAAACTCAAGTTGACTTAAATGTCAATTTGACTTTCTGCATTTCTTAGGACTGGCAACAAGGAGGCAAGAGTGAGGTCTACCTGTGGGGAAATGGGCGTTATGGACAGTTGGCAGGAATGGAAACAAACCTCATGATGCCTACATTGGTATCTTCTCTCTCACAGACACAACAGGTAAGCACTTTTTCTTTCAGGACAAAGTTTTTGTTTGTGATTGCCGCTGGTTTCAAATGTTGTTTTCCTTCTAAGGTTGTATGTGGTCAGAACTGTACATTTCTGCTCCAATCCAATGGCGCTGTTCTGGCCATAGGAGAAGGACAGTATGGAAGACTGGGCCAGGGGAATTCTGATGATCTCTATGTCCCCACTGTTATCTCTGCATTTCAAGGTACAATATTCTCTCAGAAAAAGCTTATGTGGTATTTGA
Source organism: Arrhamphus sclerolepis (assembly GCA_037176975.1). Taxonomy (NCBI): domain Eukaryota; kingdom Metazoa; phylum Chordata; class Actinopteri; order Beloniformes; family Hemiramphidae; genus Arrhamphus; species Arrhamphus sclerolepis. The sequence goes on along the minus strand of JBAMYA010000004.1, from coordinate 6,402,954 downwards.
GATTGTTCTTTTTCTTCTTATCTTTAAGTTGTCTATCCTTTCTGTTTGAAATTTGAGATTAACAGAATATTATTTCTGTGGGCAGGGTATGTTGTGACACAGCTGGCAACGTCTTGTGGCTCAGATGGACACTCAATGGCCCTGACTGAAACTGGAGAGGTGTTCAGTTGGGGAGATGGAGATTTTGGAAAACTGGGCCATGGCAACAGTGAAAGACAAAGGAGACCCAAACAGATTGAGGCTTTACAAGGAGAAGAAGTCATTCAGGTACAGTTTTGACTCATGCACTACTTTCATTCAAATAAACGATTTATACAGGTGGTAAGTTTTTAAGAGCTATAAAGGTTAACAAATAAATGTTCAGTTACTCATAATTGGCTTGGACCCAATCACGATTGCAGCTGCAGTTTTCTTCCTCTGGTTTGTAAAGCATCATTTTGTTGTGAATGGACTAATGTCAAATTAACTTTCTCAGGCCTGTGTGTTACTGCAGTTTTGAAAATGTTTTGCTTTTTCTTCCCAGCTTGCTTGTGGCTTCCGGCACTCTGCTGTGGTTACAGCAGATGGGAAGTTGTTCACCTTCGGCAGTGGTGAATCTGGGCGTCTGGGTCTAAGGTCGACATCCAACAAGATGCTGCCTGAAAGAGTGGCTGCGCTAGAGGGATATCACGTTGGTCAGGTAAGAAAAGGATAACCTCTGTTTTGAATTCAGATCACAATATATTCTCCACGAGAAAGAAAAAGAAAATAAATATATTCTAAGCTTGCTTAACATTTCTCAGGTGTCATGTGGTCTCAACCACACGTTGGTGGTATCTCTGGATGGTATGGTTGTCTGGGCATTTGGAGATGGGGATTATGGCAAATTGGGAACAGGCTCCTCCACAGCAAAATACTACCCTCAGGTATGTGTTGCCCAGTCTTGATAACACCCTGAGGACTGTCGGTGTTAACCTAACCCTCTGAAACATTCTGTGATCCCAAAAGATGAAGCACAGTTTCTGTTTGATCCTGTATCTGCAGAAATATGAGTAATATGAGTAATAGGAACAGATGCATACGTCACATCATTCATACGGCACCTCATTCATTCCCGAAGCTTTATTAGAACTGCTGCTTTGTTTTACTGGAGCTGAAAAAATGTCTTTGATTTATATTTTTAGAAAGTGGAGCAGCTTTGCAACAGGGGGATTAAGAAAGTCTGTTGTGGGACTCAGTTCTCTGTTGCCCTGGCCTGTGATGGACATGTTTACACATTTGGTCAAGGTACATTTTATTATAAGTGTGTATTGTGTTGTGGAAAGAGGATAACATTTAATACAGTTTTAGTGCAATTAGGTAATATGTTGATGATGTGCTACAATAGACTGTCTGCTTTTATTTATTTTTATTTATTTATTTATACAGCTATAACTGACAAGTTACAGTAAGTATATAAAATAGGTATGAAGTTTTGATTTATTTGATTGTACATTAGTTTATAAAAAAGCAGTCGTGATGTCTAAATTTATGTTCTGTACAAATCTAAAATACAGAAGATGATTTGAATATATTCCACTTTGCTCTTTATTTTTAAAGGTAGTGAATGTGTTTTCTGAATAAGTTTAGAAATTGTATAGAATTGCTTATACTATACCTTTTAATACTACAACAATGTGTTTGACAATGATGTCACAAATGAAAACTAGCCGTGTGTCTTTCTGAACACTATTTTCCCTATTTCATTCTCTCTTTCATTTTTTTAAAACCATTGTTTTGACATTGTGCTGTTTTCCTTTCTTCCACTCATCCTTCAGAGCGCCTGATTGGCCTGCCAGACCATATGATGAAGAATAAATCTTGTCCCCAAGTGGTGCCAGCCCTGGAAGGGCTGTTCATTGAGGACATTGCTGTGGGCTGTGAGCACGTACTCGCCATGTCCTCTACTGGAGATGTCTATGCCTGGGGCTGCAACAGCGAGGGACAGGTAGAGATGATCCACAAGGACTTCAAGAACTGAGGCAATATGGCTTGTTTTTTTTTTCCTTCACATCACTAGTACATTTAAAACTGCATTTTTGTACTTTATGTGTTTCTTCCAGCTTGGCCTTGGGCACTCTAATTTAGTGAAGGAGCCGACACTGATAACAGCCCTCCAGGGTAAAAATATCAGGCAGATCTCTGCTGGACGCTGCCACAGTTCTGCATGGACAACCCCCTCTACCTCGATGAAAAACTCAGGTACACACTCAGTCATTACCAGTTTGCACAAATGATGTATAATCCATGAAAATAACACACCTGTGACTCCATGTGTCACTGGCAGGTGGCTCCGGACATTTCCAGTTAGGTCTTCCCCAGTCAGTTCCTCCCCAGTACAACACTCTGAAAGACTGCAGCCCTGCTGTCCTCAGCATGCGCCTCAGGGTGCTCTACCACTTCTCTGATCTCATGTACAAATCCTGGAGGCTGCTCAATCTGGACACCAAGAATCCGGTATCTTTTAATCACATCTCAGTATGTTAATTCAAATAGGTACTTGTATCTGCTGCTTGTTAGTCGGCCCTATTTTGGATCTAATGACCCATTAATTTTCCTGCTTTATGCGTCTTTCATTCCCTATATCCAGATGTCCACGTCACGCTACAGTTTAGGGACGACAGCCATCATCCGGGGTGAAATTAGGGGCCTTCTATCTCCCAAAGTCAACACTCTGCCTCTCGTGCGCTCAATTGGGAGGACAATGACCCAGGGCAAAACATATGGGCCGCAGATCACTGTGAAACGGATTTCCACCAGGTAAAGATGACCATTACACTTTTGTCCATTAGCAGGAACTGAATATGGTCAGGGGACGACTCATAGGGAAAAGAAACAGGAGGTGGCAGAATCATTCTTAGATACTAGTAAAGTATGTCAGATCAGACTGTTAAGAGGGCTTTCATTTAGCCTTATATCGTTAGAAATATATGTGTTAATTAAGTTATATACAATATATCCACTTCCATTTACTCCCACAGAGGGCGTTCCAGCAAACCCATCTTCGTACAGATCGCAAAGCAGGTAGTGAGTCTGAATCCTCTGGAGCTGCGTCTGCCGTCACGAGCCTGGAAGGTCAAGCTGGTGGGGGAGGGAGCGGACGACGCTGGAGGCGTCTTTGATGATACCATCACAGAGATGTGCCAGGTAGGACGAAAACTACTAATGTCTAAGATCATCACACATAATGAATAAATACACGCTGAAACTTGTTTTATGTAAAATGACTAATTATAATGTGTTGCTCCAGGAGCTGCAGTCTGGTGTGGTGGATCTTCTGATTCATACCCCTAATAGCTTTGCAGATGTGGGCAGCAACACTGACAGGTTCTTCTTTTTCTATCTTTATTTAGATAATGTAGCAGATTAACAGATTGTCAGCAATTTTCTTTACTTTTGCAAATGGCTCTATACTTCTCAGGTTCTTGCTCAATCCAGCTGCAAACTCAGAGGATCACATGGTCCAGTTTCGCTTCTTGGGGATCCTCATGGCAGTAGCTATCCGCACCAAGAAGCCTCTGGACTTGCACCTTGCTCCTTGGGTCTGGAAACAGCTTTGCTCTATGCCCTTGGGAGGGTCTGACCTGGAGGAGGTAGACCTGCTTACCCACCGCACCCTTCAAGGCATTCTTCACCTAGAAAATAGTGAAATTACAGAAGATAATTTCCATGTGGTAAGTTCCTTAGAACTTACTACTTGCAAAATCAGTTAATTTATGTAATTCTTTCAACCTTCTTCTGGAAAAAAAAATCAAAGATTTTACCTACGTTTCTTCTCTGTTTTCCAATCATTCGCATCCTTTTCATTATAATGCCTCTGCAGATGATCCCGCTGGATTCTTTCATGGCCCACAGTGCAGATGGAAGGCTGGTACCTGTGGTTCCTGGAGGTCAAAACATCTCCCTAACATTCTCAAACCGGACTGAATACGTGGAGAGGGCTCTGAACTACAGGCTGCATGAGATGGACTCACAGGTTTGAGGAGATGTTGAATGATTTTGGTGTATTTCCAATAGTCTTGCCTAAGTATGTCAGCAACCTCTAAAATAAACCGATAAGTATGGATGAAGCCATGTAAGTTTACATCACCCAGTTTGTTACTGAAATCCCTTCCCTTTCAGTAACAAAAACAATATTCTAAATGTTTTTTCAATCAATGACCATAATATCATCAGTAAAACTGGCCGTCAGTTCATCCACAGGTGTGTCCGTACTTATAAAACATTTACTCAATCAAATGTTTTAACAGTAAAAAGATTTCATGCACCACAGTTAGGAAGTCAGCTTGAACAGTACTGACTAAGAGCCCTATTTATTAAGAGTAACTACAAACATATTTTCACTTTTTTTCAAGAAAAATTAGCTATTTTTCAGACCCCGCTGAGTTGTTGAGATTTTATACTTCATTTTATACTTCATCTTAATATTAAATAATAATAATATTAAATGAGTCCTTTTTTCCTGCTAATTTTACAAATCAAGGCATGATGCTGAGACAATTGATATCTGATCTGATAAAGACTTTTTTTTTTAACTGAGGACTGAAAAAAAATCGCCTCTGATATCTGGCTTTTGGGTGCAACGAGTGTTTGATTAGTTTTATGTCAAATAGATTTGCTGTAGGAGTGGATATTTATTGACTCCAGTCTGCACTGATAGGAACACAGCCCCCTCGTGCATATGCTAATTTCTACTGACGGTAAACAGCCATTTACCGACCTGTGTAACATCTCACACAGAAGCTCTACAACTGAATGCATCAACAAGAGAACTTGAAGCTCACAGTTACTTCTTCAAAGTGGTGCAAGTTTCTGAGGCTGTCTGAAGCCTGTAAAGTCTTACAGACCTGTCCCTTGGGTGCTAGTAACAGTTACTGGACGAAACCAGTTGTGTCTTTGTTGTAGACCTCAGAACACTGAAGTTAAACACGCCAGCACTGGTAATGGGAAAGGATTTTAAGTGATTGTTATAGCAGGTGTACCTGGGTTTAGGAAACATAGTTTAGATGTGCTAACTTTTATGTTAAAACTGCATAAAGTTGAAATATGTAGCTGCACTTGGGATTTAGATTTACCTTATTTATACTTTGATGAAGTTTTTTTTTTTTCCTGTCAGACTAGTCAGACTATTGTGATTTTGTTTTTTCTGCTGCTTTACTGCCCACCAGCTTGCATTGGTGCTCTCTTGACAGCCTGACTGCTGTCGTCTTGTCCTCAGAAGGATCAAAGCCGAGTATGTTCTGTTCTGTCCAGGTGGCTGCAGTCAGAGAGGGCATGTCCACCATCATCCCCGTGCCCCTCCTCTCCCTGCTCACAGCGCAGCAGCTGGAACAGCTGGTCTGTGGCCTGCCAGAGGTCTCCGTGGAGATGCTGAAGAGACTGGTGCGTTACCGTGACATCACAGAGAGCCACCAGCTGGTTAGCTGGTTTTGGCAAAGCTTGGAGGACTTCACCAATGAAGAGCGGGTGCTCTTCCTCCGTTTTGTATCTGGCAGGTCCAGACTGCCTTCCAACCTGGCTGATATCACGCAGAAATTTCAAATCATCAAGGTGGACAGGGTGAGGTTATCAGAATGTGGAAATAAAACCCTAGTTTTGTAGAACTGATGCATTCTGTGGCTAAAGAACATTTGTTTTTCCCCTTTTACTCACCTTTAGCCCATCAACGGTCTCCCTACAGCTCAGACCTGCTTCTTCTTGCTCCGCCTGCCCCCATACACAAGCCAGGCCATTCTTGCAGAGCGCCTGCGGTACTCAATCCACAACTGCCCCTCCATCGACATGGACAACTACATGCTGACTCACAATACAGACCCAGCAGACAGCTCAGACACAGAAGACTGATGCTGACGACAACGGGGGTGATGATGAATGTATCTTCTCTGAGGCCATACACATTATGCACTGAACACAGATTTTTAATCGCCAAACTTGTAGGGTAGCAAACTGTTTATTGGCTGGTTGATTTAAAGATGTGTGTAGTTTTGATTCTCCAGCTGTGCACAGTGTTGTAACATTGCAGTGCTACTATGAAGAAAACAAGACTTTTGAACCTATGGGTAAATAAGCCACAATAATGGATTTAATGTGCCTGTTTGTTTGAAAATATGTAATAATTTAATGACCTATCTCACATGCTATAATAATTATTATTGTAAAATAAACAGTGTTTAAATAAGGACTATGCTGTAGAATAATTGAAATCTCAGATTTTTACTGCTTTTTTTTTTTTTTTTTTAATGAAAGATATAAAGAATAATAATAAAAAAACATAGATGATATAAATTCAAATAAGAAGTTGATAATTAAAGGCAGGATTTGTGATAAGTAATGCCTTAAAAAAATTGCAGTGGGATATTTTTCAAATACAAACACAGATGACATCCAGAAATCACATACCCTGCCTTTAAGGGAAAACCAATGATTTGCTGGCAAGTGTTGGTATAAATGAGAGCAAAAAGTGTAAACATGCCAAAGAGTTAAAGATTAAGAAAGCAGCAGAATAGTGGAAGTGGAAGCTAATATTGTACCACAAACATGGGTCACATATCATTCTTTGTCATGTAAAAACTAATTTCTGCAGACACGGGTGCAAAGTGAAGAGACCTAGTGAGAGAAACCATCCCTGAAGTTTGGATTTAGTGATTTCTAATCAACTCACTGAAATCCAGACTTAAAATAAGCACCGATGATTAATATGTTCCATCAATTATCAGAATGCACTAAACATATATATATATA
>JBAMYA010000004.1:6357817-6372572 GCA_037176975.1 Arrhamphus sclerolepis | reverse complement strand
AAAAAAACATCCTCCACAAATGTTCAGGTTTCATTACATTTTTTACTGTACAGAAGATGTCCCCAACCCCCCCCCCCCCCCCCCCTCCAAAAAAAAAAAAAAAAATCTATAGTTTTTGAGATATTATGATAACCATTAGAGTAAGTGGTGCATTGCATTGGGACAACAGATTCTAAAGCTCAGGGCTTGTGAAATGTGGAGTGGGGTCTATTTAGGTGCAATAATGTCTTCCCCTCAAATGCCAGTGCTTATCTTTTCCCTCTGCCTCCCTACCTGTTTGAATCCATCCTTCGATCCTCCCTCCCTTCTTCCCTCTCTTCCTATTCAGAGTTAGGGATGTGTGCTGGACCTTATCCCAACAGCCATCAGGTAAAAGGGAGGGGTATACCCTTGACAGGTTGCCATGTCACAGGGTGGCCCAACATTTACTCTTTCCATTCTCTAAAGAAAATGCATTCATGTGAAATAGAGCGCACAACTTATTTTGATTCCAGATCAGGTCTTTATTGGGTGTAAAAAGCAGAGCAGTAGAGCAATGTCCTTTGGGCAGAGAAGACTATAGTGGAGGTGGTTGGTCATACTGCACAACACAACAGCCCAGTGGTTAGCTGTTTTTGAGCCAGAGGTAGAGGGTTTCACATTTGAACTAGTGCTTTTGTGTGTCAGTCATTTGGGGGTACTCAGGCTTTTTCCCACAATCCAAAAGCATGGATGGATGGATGGATGGATGGATGGATGGATGGATGACCCAATGACACCTTGGACAAACTACTGTTACCAAGAAGGATCAAAATGGGTAGGAAGAATGAATACTATTAAACAGCATAGCTGTAAAGGCATGCATTCTTGTTCACTTGAGTTAGTATTTAACTAATGCTAAGACCTATTTAAAGTCAGTTATTTTATCTTATTTCTTATTTTGCTTTTTTCTAATAAATAAATCTTAGGACTGATGGTGTGACAATGCTTCCCATGTGACTAGAGGTTTATTGATTCCCCATCAACTCGTTTGTTATGTATCCCAAATTCTTCATTCTCCCTAGCTTTTCCCTTTATTTTCTGGATCATTTTTGCATTCTTTGTTTATTGATGCTGACCACCAAGGTGTTTGATCAAAACAACAACAACAACAACAACAAAAAAAACCACTTTATAATACTACTATTAAAGTTCCTGAAAAAGACCATATCACTGTGTTCAGGATGAAAAGTGTATTAAGCTTTTGAGATTTTGTCATGGGCAAGATACGTGGAATGTACAAGAATTTGTTCTGCCATGGTAAATTATACCGTGTGACCATGTTTGTGTCCAGTGAAGTAACACCAAACATATTCATAACAGGTCTTTATCAAAGTCAAAACACTTTTCTGATCAAAACTGATGTTGATATTGTTAAGAAGCCATGAATAATAGATCAAATTGTAAAACACATTCTGCCCTATTGCCAGCAGGTAATATGTCTAAATCTAGGTAATATCACTAAAAATCATTGCAGGCAAAGATGTTCATCCTGTAAAGTTTAGATTATTTTGATTAAAATATGGAAGAAATACAGAAACCTGTTTTTTTTTAATGGGGTACTACCAACTTTGCCACACCCACACTGTTCAACTTTTGCAGAAGCTTTCAGTAACTTTTTTGTTATCTTTAAGATTGCTTTTATTTTATTTTATGTAGGATAACGTTTTGTATTCAGGGATTCACACTGCTGCCTCACAGCTACAGTGTTTTTTGGTTCTAATCTCAAAAATGGCTCTTCTGTTGGGAGTTTAGATTTCCTCTGATTACAGTCCAAGACATACATATGCTGGCTGATGATGTGTGTGTGTGTGCTTGATTATTTATGTGTGTGGCCCTGTGATGGACGGGCAACCTGTCCAAGGTGTAGTCTGAGTTTTACCCAGAAACATCCCTGAATGTGCTCCAGCAGACCCCAGAGATCCTGAAAAGGAAGACGTGGATGGAAGGATGGATAATAATGCCTTGCATTTCAAAAGGGTCTTTTCTCCACTTGGAATTCAGGTCCTAACAAGTGCACTATCTTTGCAAGTAAAGCAGAATGCAGTCATTGCAGTCACACTGAGTGTTGGACCATATCTATAACAGCTTAAAAGGTGTGATATTCACAAAATGTTCAGCCTTTTTTTTCTTCTTTCGTATAACCATAAGCAGAAAATATGCTCACGTTGAGTTTGTATTCTGTTTATACTGTTTTTGGCTTCCGCTATAACATCTCAACAGGAGTCAAAGCTGCCAGCCAGCACGGGGAGCATGCATGTTGTAATAACTGAGTAGCGTGCTTCCTTTTACTTTTTCTTTGCCTTGAGTGAAACTATTGACACAGGACGACAGAGAAGGGGGATTGGGGGGAGGCGGAGGGGGGTTTGTCTCACGAGCCACATTCATATTATGTAAATACTGTGCAGGAGCATGTGCCAGTTAAACCGCAGTGCCGTGCGAAGTGAGACGAGGCTCAGGCTGAACACGGCAGAAGCCGGTGCCGTCGGTAGATGGCGGTAACCCAAGAAACCTGATCCACCGGGCTCTCGTGCACTCCGTCTCAGTTTGCAGCACTCGCATTGTAGGCAGAGGAGCTGAACAGTTTGAAGGACATCAAAAAGAAACAGGAGAGCTCACGGCGGGTCCTCTCCAGTTTTGCGCGCAGCTCTCGCGAGCAGGAGACGGAACGCTTTTTTTTTTTTAAACACAGAAGATTCAAGAGGGGAAACTAAGATCACCATGGAAGAAAAATCTAATTCTCTCTCCAGCAACAAGGAGGAGAAGGCTGATGGGAATAATGTTTTTCAGAGGCAAGACTCGATACAGAAAAATAACACGGGGAGCCAGAACATGAAGGACCATGGCAACTCAGTGGGCTTCAAGGGGGAGCGGGAAGAGGCCATGGTCGGCTTTGACGATCTGGAGGGGGCGTCCAGGCAACATGGTTTTATGCAGAGGCAATTTGGGGCCATGATGCAGCCCGGAGTCAATAAGTTCTCATTGCGTATGTTCGGCAGTCAGAAAGCCGTGGAGAAAGAGCAAGAGAGAGTCCAGACGGCCGGATACTGGATCATTCACCCATATAGCGATTTTAGGTAAGGGCTGGAACAGACACCTGCTCACCCCTCCCTTTTCATGCACCCCTCCCGTCACCCTCAGGTCTGCAAGCTAGAGCCTCCACTTTCACACATCGCGCGCGCGCGCACAATCTGCCCCATAATCTACCTTAGTATTTAAGCAATTGGGCTTCCTGTGGATGTGTGCGTCTCATTGCGGCATTTTCCCAAAAAATCAGAACACAAAACTGAGCTGTCAAGGCTAAAGGTCTGTCAGTGGGATGTCCTTGGACAATGCTTGCTGAATGTCATATATGTGGAAACCCATCTACAGCTCAGCCTCTCAGATTTGTTTCACACAAACAACGCAGTGCCAGTTCCTCATTGCGACATATTCCACTCGTGTCGAGGCGAGAGTACCTGGGCACAATGTGACAATGCCATTGCACCATCCTGGTAGTAAACATTTCATGGTAGGCGGTGGTGGTGAGACGATTGGGCCTGTGTGCAACCAAAAAAGAAAAAAAAGAAGAAAAAAGGGAAAATAAGAAAAAAAAGAAGAATCACAGAATGCGGTAAAATCCTGCAGGGGACAGATTCAAGAAAAAATAGGGGGGGAAAAATGAACGTGTTTTGAATTAATTAGTGAAAACTGATCTTCGAATCTAATCACGGACTTTTAAACACTTGAAAGGAACTAAATGTTTTTCTATGCTGCCCTGCTGAGGAAATGTGTCGATTTCAAAGATCTGCAGAATGTCACACTTTATTCTTTGGCATTCTATCAATTGCATCATAATCATTGACATTTCTTCATTAGCTGGATTACTGTGCTCCCACCTTCACAAGCTTGTTGCCCCCAAAGCGTGTGAAGTGGAAAAAAAAGTAGATTTGTAGAACAGCCCACTTAAAGATGTATCGAATCGTCCGTTTCAGCCTGAGTTTGGAAAAGCTCACCCAATTTACTTAATTTTTTTTGTGGCAGTGCATTTAATTGGTAAACAAATGAGATAAAGCATAAGCAGGACAGCAGCACGCTGCATAGTACAGGTCACACTTTGACCAGTTAAGCATCACATGTGGCCCAGTCTTTGCACCAGTGTCCTCTCTGGAAATCATCCCTCCGCCTCTGTTATGGAGCTGTCCCAGGTCCTGATCAAATGCGCTGTTCATGGTCCTGAACTTAGAGCAGGTCTGCGACTGCAGCACTCTCTTTATCCTGCTGCTGATTTTAAAGCTCATTGTCAGAACAGAGAGTTATAACTCCCAGAGGCTTTAATAATGGTAGTTTTTCCCCTAGGTGTCATTGACCTGTAGATGTCTTTATACTGATTGTCCAACACTCACATGCTATGCAGATGATCTAAACTGTTACCATACGGGCACCTCCATTTGTTTTGTTCTTTACCTTTTGTACATCTACTTCTCTGTAAATTAAAGTTATAATGAAACTAACTATGCTATCCTTTACCCCTTCCCATACATAAGCCATACGACACATCTGTGTCCACACACAGATGTGTATTAATGGTGGACAAGGATAACCACAGCACAACAGTCAATGAGCTTAGTAAACTATGAAAACAATTATGTAAGAAGATTGACCCCTTCAAAAGATGACCAAAGGGTAGCATCAGAACAATAAAGTGAAATGAATACCTTTGTCCTTATTGATTTTCAATAAATTAAGTTGTGTTAGTGGATGTGTTTAAGTATTTTGTTATAGAGGAGGATTTAAAAGAATATAATCAGGTAAAAGCTCTGTAATGGGAACATATACAGACAAGCCTTTTTACTTCTGCACTATCAGGACATGTTTCTCCAACTGGGGCTGATGAAGACCCCCTCCAGGTTCTCTCCTCATGACATTTTCCAAAAGGTAATTCTTTAGAAGGAGTTTTTCTCTTCCAAGCATTGTGAAGACACCTCCCCCTGTATTCTGCAAAGATTACCTCCTGGTTTGAAATTGGTGATTGGTGGAAAATGCATTACAGTTCTTCAAAGTTCCTTTCATTGGGGTAATAGATAGATAGTTCTCTGAAATATTTTGTGTTCCAGCCAGACGTTGTATGACTGAAAGGAGAAAATTGTTGGGAAAAAAATATATTTTAGAACGAGGTCTTACATAAGTTAAAGGACTTGAATGAAACTGCTATTCACATGGGCTTTATGTTGCTTCGTGAGAGTGTTTGAAACTCAATAGCCAACATATTCTTTGTACACAGTGGCTGCTTAAATATTAATGGCAGGTTAGTAATATTCATTATTCATAAATTTTTAGAGAGGTCTCGTGCATGGCCTTGAATACCTCCAGTTATGCCAAGGAGAGGCCTCTGTCATATTCTAGAAGACTCTCGTCAACCAGAGAAGTCAGTTGTTTTGACCATTTCAAATCAAGATCTCATGTTGCACAAAACAATTCCCATTACAATTTAGCTTGTGCTTAATACAAAGACTTAGAAAAATAGGTACCTATTTGGATATGTTTTCTTTGACCGGCACTTAAGTGACGTCATGTAATGTGGTGAACCTGGAACACTGGATTGGCCCATGCCATGCTGAGTAAGATCATGTGGGGTTCCCTCTGTTGCCTGGCAGGATTTCTTTGACACTGATGATGATTTATCGTATGATGAAAAAAAAAAACTAACAAGAGGAAATTCAGCTTGAAGTTTTCTTTTTTTTTCTCTAACATCTAACATCCACCAAGAGTAAGATTTTGTTGTAAGTTTTTTCTTTTCCTCTTTTTATTGTTTTTTTTTTTTTTTTTTTGTAACACACTGATGTAGTGCATAGACATTTTTTTTATCTCTGTATTTACAGGGTGCACTCAGTTGGCAGAAGAACAAATGCTGTCTTTGCAGTGTTGCTGCAGTCTGTTGTGTTTGGCTACAGTATCTCAATCAATGAGGACAGCTGCTTGTTTGGGTGTTCAGGATGAGTTTACAAATTGAAGTTTGGTAAGACACATGATTAGAAAAGTGCACAGCTCATCTGGATGGGACCGACTGACTGCATACAGCTGGTTCAGCACAGGAGTACACTGCTGGAGCAATGAATGAATGTGGAAGTGGGTGCCGGGGCCACTGCTGGGTGGTTTGAACACAAAGCTGAAATGAAATGAAGAATGCTAGTGTTAGCTCTGTGAAGTCCGCACTGCTGCAACTGGATGAAATTGGACTGTTACATCTAAACTAAACAATGAATTTATTCTAACCCTTAGAGGTTTTGACTGCTCTTCCGTCCTCCTTATGAACGCCTCCGTGAAAGTGTGGAATGTGGACATCATCAAGTAACAAATAATGAATGTATGAGTCGTGACCTAGTGAGAGCAAAAACAAGCAACATTGTTTGTGTGTGACAAACTTTTGCTCTAATAAATATCTGTGCTTGAATATCAGGCAAGTGATGTCTATATAAATATGACTTAATTTTATGTTCAGTCTTGATCCATCCAGATATGAAATGTTATTTTCTCTTTATCTTAAAAGACTGAAAAGGCGAGTCATAGTAGAAGACTTTACTGCCATTTCTTGATAAACATTGAAATCTAATAGCTGATACTCATTGCCATTGTCCTTTTTGTAAATTGAAATAATTCACTCTTAGTGTAATGACAAAGCATTAAAAAAACAAAAACAAAAAAAACTAACAAGCAAACAAACAGGACAACAAGTGCATCATGCACTGTGCTTAAGCTTCCACTTCACAGCTCAATGCCTGCTGTGTAAAAATACCTTCAGTGGGTTTTATGAGCCACCTAGAAGGCCGCTGTTTAGCTGAAGTGAAGACAATTATCGGACACATGATCTGTAGATATTTATAAAGCCGAGGCCTCTGCTTAATTTATTCACACAGATCCATTACTGGGTGGCCGGTCTTCCAGCCAGTCGGGCAGCCTGCCAGCCAGCTAGTCCATTTCCACCTTCAGTAACATCAATGATTGGGAAGTAAGGCAGAGCAGAGATGGCGTCAGTGGAGAGTTTTTAGAATGAGATAGGATTCCTGAAAGCATCTATTTTCATTCGTGGTCGCTTGGCCTTTACTGAGGCTTGGGATGCTTGGTGAAAAGAGCATGCGACTGATGGATCTCCTCTGTCTGTTTTCATGGCAAGGCTGAAGGCATGGGCATTAACACAGCTGTGAAGGATGGGAGGGTCTTAATCTGGAAGACCTTGAAAGCATACAGGAAGCGGTAGCGGTACATAACTTGGTGTCCTTAAATCATAGTTAAGTTTAAACCCAAGAGGCTTTGTCATAACTCAGGCGTGTACCTTCATGGCGTCCCTTCTTTTTTTGCTTCACCATAAAAGCCTGCACATCCATCACAGAGTATTCTCTGGTATTCAGACACACGCACACACACACACACACACACACACACACACACACACACACACACACACACACACACACACACACACACACACACACATTTTATGTGAAACAGGCTGATAGCAGAAATCCTCATCGAGAAACATTACAGTTGTAGTCAAATTCATGGTCTCCAGAACTGTGATTACTCTTATTATCCTGGCTTCCTCTTTAGAGCTGAGGTGGTGGGACAAAATTTCTCTCATGTTTTGTCTGGGCTGTCAGGAAAATTGTTACAGACATTCCTTTTCATTTTAAGATGAACTGAAATAACTTTGGTCTGTATTTTTAGCCTGTGCTGTTGTTCAGAACACTTAGAAAAAAAAGTAGGATTCCTATTATCCTGAACTGTAAATCGCTCTGTATGTTGGGTTTAGTTTGACTAAAGTAGCTGTTCTTGACCTGTTTATCTCAGTTCTATTTTATTTTTACCTTTCAGTGTTTATTTTTGTTGTCAACAGCATGTTTTCTCTCTAGCATTCCTGACCTGTATGTGTTGCTCTGCAGGTTCTACTGGGACTTGATAATGCTCATCATGATGATGGGGAATCTAATCATCATTCCTGTGGGAATAACCTTCTTCTCAGAGCAGACTACCACCACCTGGCTGGTCTTCAATGTAGCTTCAGACACCATCTTCCTGGTGGACCTGGTCATGAACTTCAGGACGGGGATTGTCAACGAGGAGAGCTCTGAGATCATCCTCGATCCCAAGGTCATCAAGATGAATTACCTGAAGAGCTGGTTCGTTGTAGACTTCCTCTCCTCCATTCCAGTGGATTATATCTTTTTAATAGTGGAGAAAGGCTTTGACTCTGAGGTATATAAAACGGCCCGTGCTCTGCGAATTGTCCGCTTCACCAAGATCCTCAGCCTTCTGCGTCTGTTGAGATTGTCCCGGCTCATCAGATACATACATCAGTGGGAGGAGGTGTGTATGTGTTTGCCTTTGAACATGTTTTAATAGAACAAAAAAATTGAAAAAAGTTCTAAAGTAGGACAAAAGGGAGGGAGTTTTTGTGGAACATTTCTTAACATTTTGGCTCTTGCTTTGGTTTGATGCTTTCCCAACAGCACACTAACAGCCTTAAAGGGCTTCTACACAGTTATAATTGCAAAATAATTATGTAAGCGCAGAATTAATAGGTACTATCAATCACTAGTGGAAAGTCTTGTCTGCTGATACCAGAGGTAATGTTAGTTTCATCACATTGGTGGGTGAAATATGCTCCAACTCTGAATTTAAAAGTACTTTTCTCTAATATATAGAATGCTTAAGGTAGGTGATTCTATGCCGTTTCTAAACAAGAACAGTCTGTGTTACAGTAAATGAGAAGGGACGCTATCAACCATAAGAAACATTGCTTCAGCCAATCACAGACAGGGTGAGGGTCCATACACGTCAAAGTGGAAGTGGGAGCAAGAGGCTTGGTGACGAAGGATAGCTTTCCAAGTTCTGTAGATGGTTTCTTTTAAATATCTACAAATGTAATGTCATGCAGAAGTCCCTTACTCTATCTTTAATTTGGATTATTTACCTAACAAAATTTGTTTTACTATTCCAAATGACTATTCAGCCATTTATTCCACTCATATATATGAGTGGAATAAATGGCTGACTGAACTGATATTTTAATTGTGGTTGCTGGAGATTACTCTTGTGGGTTTGGTGTTAATATCACAAGGTTAAATCCCTCCAGACAAAAACGAGCAATAAATTAGTACCCACAACTGAGTCATTGCACTTCCTGACTCAGACTCTTTATCCAAGCGGCAGTGCTCTCCTTCTCCTGGTAACGATTTCATTCTGCCGACTGAAAGATTGTGCTGCTCTACATAACAACTGAAGCATTTCAGCCAATATAATTTAAATATTACGGCCGGAACACTGACTTGAAATGAAGTTCAGTGAAGATTTAAACAAGTGAGCAGAATGCCACCATTTTTTAATGAACTGGCCTATCTTATCTGAAGGCTCTTCGCTCCCCAGCTTATGTCCCTTTCTTTAATTATCTCCTCTGTTGTCCAGGCTTTTCTTTTTTGACACTATTAAAACAAACCACTATAATGGGTTAAGTTTGGGTTTGGGTAATGCATTTTCTTTTTAAATATATAATTGACCGCAGGAATGTATGCTTACATTCCAATACTACTTTTTGGGAAACTAAACCAGTGCAGCTTCCAGCACGTAAAAATAATGATTGAAGAATGGAAGCATATTTTACTCACTTACACTTTTGTCTTATCCATGTTGCATAAATACATCTGAAGAGCAAAAGTCTATGATCCATTAAAGCATTTTTAAAGATGCTACACTTTTTTTTTTGTAGCATGAGACACAAACTCACAGCAACTCTCCATATTCTGTGAGCAGAATATAAAGATTTGCTGCTTATTGCTATTGATGTGACTTGAGGAGCTGCCAGCTGCATGAGGTGAGAAGCACAAATATTTGGTGTCGCAAGGTTAATGAAAGTCTGCAGTAAGCATGCGGGCCGGCAGTGCAGTATATGAAGATGTTTCATAATGCTTGGACACAACAGCAGAGCCACTCTGTTCATTTCTGTCACGTAATTCCTGTCTGCCTCCAATCATCTTTCTGCACCTTCGTCGTCACTTTTGGTTGCTCACCGCTCCTGCCCTTGTGTCTTTTCTGCAACCCTCTTCACCTTCATGCAGATATTTTTGTTTCCATCCCCAGTCTTCTTAAAATAAATAAATAAATACTTTTTGCTTTTATAGACATTGAAATTACTTCTGTAACCACTGAGACAATAATAATAATAACAACAATAATAATCACAATTATGATAATAATAATAATAGTAGTAGTAGTAATAATAATTATTGTTATTGAGGAAGAAACAATCAGACACATCCAGAGAAGATATGAGGGGAAACAAAAGACACTCAGTGGAAAAATTCCAAGCTGTCATGACATGTTAGGTGTAGGATGCAGGATTAGAGCTTTAATGGAGGGACAAATGTAGTTCCGCCATCATAATGGGCTTCAAACAGTGAGCCATTATTACATAAGCTCAGGGATGGACTAGTTATTTCGGCAGTCATTTTCTACAATAAGTCATCCTTCAGCCTGTATGTGCGTCTGCCGTTCCTTCATCTGTCGTGTGCCGGCTGCCTCTTTCCTCACTTTGTCACATCTCTCTCTTCCATCTGCGAAGCAATGAAGGCCGTTGTTTCATCATCACCAGCTGCACAGTCAGAACTGGCCAAAGTCAGATTTGAAGTTTTGTCAGTGCTTTCTCTCTCTCTCTCTCTCTTTTTTCTTGTCTTTCTTAATAGATTTTGATATCATTCAGGTCAAAGATGTGGGATCGGAAAGCAGAAGCGTATAAATGTCAACTTTTTTTTTTTTTAAGTGCACAGATGCAGGATTTTCTGACTTAGATACTGGGGAATTATGTAAAAAGCTGTCTATATACATCAACCGGTTTTGATGTGATCAGCTGTTGTCCTTATGCCCAACTGGGAACATTTTGCCACCAGTACTGCTCAAAGTACATGTTGGGTCAGGTTACAGCTTAAGGACACACAGAAGAACTGGCAGACCATGTTAAAGCAACTCGTTTGTCACTCATCAAAAAGAAATATTAGTATTAGTTAATGTATTAGTCTCTGACAGCTGGTTGTGTAGTTACCGGTTTACACCCAGACTCAACCTGACTTGCTGTTCGTGTATTAGGAGCTGCTGTTTATGCTCAGTTCTCCGTGTGTTTGTTGAATCATTCATCCGCGTGTTTGTCCTCATATAATTACTGCCATGTGCAGAGCTTTGGGAAATTATAGCACACAGTGTGAAGGTCATGCAGAGCAGTAAATATGGTGGGTGCTCAAACACGACATTTTAAACAATCACCAACCAAATGGAAGCTGGTGTGCTGTTTACACGTCTTCTCTGATATTCCTGTGAGTATGCAAACAGAATAAATTTAATTCAAATGGGCAGCCAGAAGTTTTCCTGTTTTTGGACTGTTTGTGTTGCTTGGTAAGTTGTCAGATACCAAAATTAATTCAATTTTATAAAATCTTAAAGGTGCAAATGGGAAAATGGCTGCTGGAAGTATTGGGGGGCGGGGGTTGGGAAAAGGCCCTTTTCGTATCCTTTGCATTTAATTCATTTTTACCCCCCATTGTCATACAGTCAACAATTACAAGGGACTCTGTCAAACCCTAATCACCTATTTCAGTACATATTAGAAAAAAATACTGTATTATATATAGTAAAGCTCTGTCTCCAAAAATAGTGCAGCGGTCATTTGTGAGATGCTCTTAAGTAGCATTCAAGCACAATCGACTTTTCATGACACAATAAATGTTCACATTTGGTCTTAGTCCCAGTCTGCAAACAGATACCGGGGCGGTGGGGGGTTATACAAATCCCCTTATGATGAATCATATATAATGGCTGAGCATTTAATGTTTCAGTCAAATAACGATAACAATTAATGAGGGCATTTTCATCCCTTTCATCTTTAATTTCAGATATTTTTATGGATCTTTCAAGGGCATTTTTGCCCCCTGCTCCTATTCATTTCTAACCCCACTGCCCATATGTTTTTCCTATTATTTCATGCCCTCAGAGACACAGCGCTAATTATTCCAATGACCTTAGAGTCATAATATGGTTTCTTCTTTTTTGTCTCTTAGTCTGGTGCTGTTACCTTTGGATCTATGTGAGTGTCGGAGACATCCTGATGATCTTTGTTACTGTGAACAGATTTGTCAGTGAAGATTCCCGGCAGTAGATTAATACACTGGCCTACTCAGTGCTGATTTTGGTTCATTGTATTTAATAAAAAATGCAAAAGCAGACTACGGGGATAACATTTTTAACTGCTGCAGAAAATCCCCAGAGCTCCCAGTGCCACATCTGGCTCGCCCCTGCCACCAGGCCTCCCTCCAGAGCCCAGCTCAAGCTGCAGGGCTGAGGCTGGGCTGGTGGCAGGTTACCAGCCCGAGGGGGATGGGGAGCCTCAGGCGGAATTTGTATGCCACTGCACTGTTGCTAAAACACCAAATCGGTCATTTTTTACTGAATGCTCCCTGTGTAAAATAATGGCTTATAATTAATGTCCAATATTGACTGACATTCTGTTTCTGCTGCTTTTCTGAGCAATTTCTGAGCATTTCAGCTACATCAGAGTCACCAGTGACCACTGGAGGGGCATATGCTGGGACATAATTCTTTTTATGACTGTCATGCTGCATTGGATAATTCAGGGGATGCATTAGTTTAAGATTTGCAGGCTAATTTAATAAAGCTGCATTACTACAGAACAAATTTATTTTACTTTTTTTTCTCACAGTTCCCCATGCAAATAAGAACAAAAAAAGGCAAGTAAATCAAGTAAGTGACTGAAGTGATTGTTTGGGGTTTGCAACACTTTTCTTAAGGTTCCAAAATGCACATTTAATAAACTAAATAGGAGAAACTGAAAGCATAAATAAATAGCTAGGAAATAGAAAGAAATTCCTGAAACATCAGGTTGTTCAACATCATTTTGATCAAAACGAGAACAAGGCAGACATCATATTTGTGTAAAATGGAAGCATACTATAAAACCAGTAACCCCAAACTTTAACTGTTAAACTGTGACTGAGAGCTATTTTCTTTTCTTTTCGTTATGCTGTGAGAAAGGATTCCTCATTCCTTTTGACACAGATGTTTTGCATAACAATAGTTGCTGTCTTCGGTCACATGTTGTAATTATTTGGTGCAAACACAGTACAGTAGCCCGACATGTGTTATTATTACTGTTTCCATCTGCTCCGGCGCTTCTGCATTTCTACTTCCAGCGTTTCTTTCTGTGTGTATTTCTCAGCATTCCTTCTTTAAATTCTTGATAGCCACAAAGAGCAATTTTCTTTTGCTTATGATTTTTGAAAAAAAGATTGAAGACAAAACAAACAAACAAACACGCTCCAGGTGATGAACCTGTGTCACCAAGTCTTCACCACAGGGACTGGAGCCCTGAAGTATCATCTCTCTGAGACATGTAAAATCCACTGCACGCTAAACATACTTGGATGAGGTGGAAGGGCCCCATTCCTTTTTTTTTTTTTTTTTTTTTTAACTATTAATTCCATGCAAAAAACAAAACAAAACAAAACAAAAAAAGCAAGATACTTCTGAGGCACTTAGCAGTTGACTGAAGGAAGCGAGGCCTACTTGGCTTCGTTAGCGTCAGGGTCAAAGATCTATGACAGACTAAAGATCAGGTTCACCTTTACATGTTTAAGACTGTCCTGATACAATTATTGAAACAATTCTGCCCGAAACCCCGTTTTTTTCTTTCTTTCTTTCTTTCTTTTCTTTCTTATGTTTTTGTGGGGAACAGTTGGATAAAAATAAAGGTAATAGGCTGTTTGGAGGCCTGCCAACGACGAGAGTGATCAGCTTAGCAAGAATGTGCCGTCTCAGATCTGAGATCCAGAGTGAAGGTGTTTGGTTCACAGCTGGTAAACTGATCTAAAAGGAAGGAAAATGTGAGCCAACTGACCTGGGTTCCAGTTCAGTGTGAGGGAGCAGAAGAGGCGACTGTAAATACATGACGCTGGCTCAGATATAGCCAGCGTCATGTATTATTTCATGTATTGTCTGTCTGACAGAACCTTGCATTTGCACTTCTGCTATAAGCAAGACAATAATCTTTTTATTTTTTTTTTATTGTATAGTTTAGTTGAATATAGTTAATTTCACACAGCTTGAATTGTTAGCAAGAAGCACATTTAAAAACAACGTACAGCAGTGAAGACTCAAAATAAAGTAAAAGGTTCAGAAATCTTTCAGTTCATTGGAACATTTATTTAAAGCAGCACAAGAGGCTTTTTTCATGTCAAAATGTCAGTTTCATTGAATTTTATATTTCTTGTAGCTGTTACCGTCTATAGTTCCTGCTGTCGGAAAAAAAATGAAAAAAAATAAAAGTAGACAAAGCAACTTTGGACTCCTGTAGTAGTGGATCAAGGAAACCATAAACATAATAGGAGATGGAACTAAGAGATCCGATAAACTAATGATGGAAGTGAAAATGAAAGAGAACGTGAGTGAACAAAAACAGCCCTTCTTAAAATAAGTTTAATATTCCTTTATCTTGTTGAATCTTTTATGAAGCAAATAAATAAATAAACATGCCAAAAGGGTACAAAAAATAACAAGAATTCTTAAAATTAGATATAGTTTTTATTAAATAAGACAAATTTTCTTGTGTAAAAAAAAAAATGCTTGACTAGATTATTTTTGTATTTATGCAAAAAGAAAAAAAAGGACAAATTTTCTTGAAACAAAGCTATTTTAGTTTCTT
>JBAMYA010000004.1:6342782-6357717 GCA_037176975.1 Arrhamphus sclerolepis | reverse complement strand
TGGCCGCCCATACTTTCTCTTGCCCCCCTTATATAGATGTAAAGTACAAAAATATCAAACGTTTCATACCTCAAGATTTACACACACACACACACACACACATATATATATATATATATATATATATCCTCTTATTTAGAACTCAAAGAGGTTAGAAATCACAGCTGCACAATGAATGTGATTCACTTTAAACTGTAATTTTAAACATTATTATTTTTTCATGATTTATAATTTGTTTGAAACGATTGTCTTAAAATGCTTAATAATGTTTAATAATGTATAGGCTCATCAAAATATGTATCTCTAATACAACTAAATTGTTTTTGACAATTTGTTTGACTGTATTTCAAACCAATAAGAAAAAAAATCCCAGTAAGAGTGCATTGGCGCTTAATGAGATATCTTCACTTCCACATACGTTGACCTTACTTTATATGTCAGTCACGTAGATTAATAAACTTAATTCAGTGAAAACTACGGCATGAAACTGAGCACTTTATCCTTTAAAAACAAAACTAAAACAAAGTGAGGTCCATTGTAAAGTGAAAGCAGGCATCATGATGAAGCGGTTGGCTTCTCAGCAACAGATAGTTTGGTGCCAAAGCAGATTAGAGAGCTTTGAAGTGTCCCATGGTTTCAATTCACCTGTCTAACAAAAGGCAATGCCAAGAGCTGGGAGCAGTAAGGCCACCGCCCACACACACACACAAACACACACACACACACACACAAAGAAAGAGAGAGAGAGAGAAGTTGCGCTGAGTCATGACACGCTAAATCATGTGTTAGGCTGGAAGTCAGAAAGAGAAGTAAGGAGAGGAGGAAGACATTTTCTCCCTCTTTGTTATAATCTGTGCATCATACAGCAGCACTCCTGATTTATTTCAGGTTACTTCATACTAGATGATGTAAGCTCTTTATATCTCAAAATATCCCAAGAATATTTTGCTCTTTTGCATTCATTCATCTGCAACGTTGGCGTCACCCTTAACAAAATAAAGTAAAAGTAAAACAAACATGAAATCTCTTTATCTCAGAGAGCAGAAAATGATATTTTCAAGGTGATTTTATCGTCAATTCCAATGTCTGAACAAGCTGAAATAGTTTTATCAGCTGGATGTTTCTGCTTCCAGTCTGGTTGCCATGGAAATCATGAAAACAGTGATGTTTCTTGAATTCTGGTTGTGTGAAAATCAGCACCACGTCTCAGCTGATTGTTGCCTCTCGTCTTACGCTAAATGCAACTTCTGGCAATTTAGTTCCCAAATCTGCAATGTCAGATGACATCACCGAGGTGATGCACGTGTCCTCATAAAGACACGGTGGCATTGCATTGAGGCTCGGTTTTTCATCCTCAGCTTTAAAAAGACCATGTTGATGTAATTACCACAATCTCTCAAATGGCATTTAGCTTTAGGGCACACCAACAGGAGCTGCAGGACTCTTCTGTGTGAAGAAGCTGTGTCGGAGCAGAGCTGTTGGCTAATGACCGTGTACAACTGTTTCCTGTTATGTGCTGTGATTCGGTGTGGTGTGATGTGATGTGAGAGGCTGAGAGTTCTTGTCATGTCAATGTGTTTATGCGTGCATCTGGGTATTTCATATCCTGGGGCTTAGATGTGGCATAAATAGCACAACTCAACATTTTCATTGCATTTTAATAGAACATAGTATACAAATAAATAATACAACACAGGACCACGCAGCTTATTGGTTGCATTTAATGTCCCACAAAGAAAAACAGAACCCTTTCTAATCGCAAAATGATCCCGTTTCATTTAAGGACGCGTAGAGGATGCTGAGGGACAGCAAAACCTCTGCCTTAAGATATCTTTGATATTTATCAGTCAGCATGGAAACAGACTGTGTGTCATGAGTCGAGATGTAAGTCTGTTGATCCACTGCACCATCATGTGATGGCAAATAAAACGTCACGATGATTTGACTGGAATTTTCACTGCCTCTAAAGAAGTTCAAACATTAGATATGTGATAAAGTAGACATCCAATGCAGCATGACTTCCTCATGACTTTTTGTCGGGCCATTGAAAGTGAGAAGTTGGACACTGTTCACTGTTGCAAGGGAATCATGCTAGAAATCCCACTCCCATCCCACCTCCATGTGTCTGTGTCAGTATTTGTCACCTGCCTGCACTTTGATGCTTCCCTTCAAAAGCACTCGCAATCAAGTGACCGTTTTTGATTCAAATTATTATTATTATCCATCAAATGTGTTGAAAAATATTAGGAATTCTGTTGCATTTTATAAGCTTTTTTTTTCCTGTTATCATGCCGTTTAGCCAAAGGCAGCCTTTGAATTTTTCAGGTGCACGTGATTTATGTTCGAATTCTGCCTCCACACTTCCTGTAAACTCAGTCCTGAAAACTTGAAAATCTCTGTTTTCTTCCAGCTGGACATGAATTATGCATTTTCTTTTTCATAATACCCAGGAAAATCTTTCAAACTGATCTATTTCAGATATGGATTTCTTTCTTGCTCAACATTTGTGTCTTTTGCAAGAGGAATGGGACCCAGTGAGATTAAAATAAATAAATAAATAAATAAATAGATGCCTAACATTTGGCAGATGGGAGATTAAGCTAAGAGCAGGATGTTTTAACTCACTAGCAAATTACTTTTTAATGCCTAAACCTGAATAAACAGTGGTTTATAGAAGAAGTAACAAGCAAGAAGAAGACCAAAGTAAAATGTGGGTGTCTTGGAGAGCAGGCAAAGTTTCTGCAGTCTCTAGATATGGTTGTTTCATGCTCATGCGCTTGAAAAAAAGAGCAAGTTTTGTTCGAAACCATGCATCAGTAGAGGGCATTTTGTGACAGCTGTCTCGTCATTCTGCCTTGAGACAGTTCTGGCTCAAATGTTGAAATGTAACTAATTAGTCTCCATCATGAGCATAAATACTAGAGCAACATAAAACAAACAAATTAAGCTGCAGTTCAAGCTGACCTCACTAATATATGCAAGTCTTGATCACCACTAACTTGTATTTTTCTGACTAACAATGATTATAAAATATGTAAAAAAAAAAAAAAACAAAGAAAAAAAGCAGATCCTATATACCACTAAAGCATTTTGTAAGCCTTTGGCTAGGAAGCAGTGAAAGAGCATTGTTCCATTCTCTTTACTTTTGCATTTTACATCAGTGATCAGGCGCTTTTGTATGCTTTGTTGCATTTGTTTCACCAAGTCCTACACCAGTATGAAAAGACTTTCTCCTCGTTTGACATCCAGATCACTGTGCTTGCTTCAAATGAATGGATGCTGTAGCACCTTGGTGGTCCATTCATAAGCCCCCCCCTTTCTCCACACACTTCTCTGGTGTGTGTGGGAAGCAGCCTGAAGGCGGACAAAGAGCTTGGTCACGTGCCTTTAATGTGACAAGCTGGATGTCATACAGCTGACATTTTGTGAGGGACGAGCCCCTTCCCCGTTTAAATGACAGACATCGTTTCTGCCACCAAAAACTAATTTAGATAATGAGTCACATTTGTGCCATTTCTGTTCCTGTAGCTGCAGACTTGATGTATTTCAGCTTCATTACTTAACACGTGCACAAGGGGGACAATAACTTTCTTACCTAGAAATTTACCTTCAAAATTCAGTGGCTCACTTTTTTTTTTTTTTTCATAGATGATACAACTCTTTCTTTTAGTGCAGCAGTTGGCAAGTTTGTCAAGTCACCCACAGAAACCTGATGGACTCTTTCTTTTCCCGCTCTGTGTTCCTGTCTTTTCTGCTTCAAGACAAGGCTCTCAGATGATGAGCATAATGTGCCATGAACTGCCTTCTTGCTCAGCTCACTGAAGGAAGCTCAGTATTGGCCTAAAGGGAGGAAAATCCCAGACCCTGCTGCCTGAAAGAACAAGTCATTCTCCTTGTTCCCCTGCTGATTTAACTCCTTTTCCTTCGCCAAGATACTCAGTGCTCCTTCTGTTGCTAGTTGGTCTTGTTAACCGCGGTAGATAGTGTTAATTGCTTGACCATATGGTTTAGAGTGGAGTCACTTTCATGTTGTCAAAGTAGAGGGAGAGTTATTGCTGTAGACGCTGTGTTTTCATGTTATATTGAATTAGGGAATTATATATCACTACAGTAAATACAAAATATTCATCATTACAGGAGTACCTGCAAACCAACAAACTACTTCAACATATTGGTTTAATTACCAAAAGTGTTATTTTTCATTTACTTTATTAAATAATTAAAAAAGATCACTGAAGTGCGTCTTTAAAATATCCCCATAAATAGAAGAGAAGATGTGAATCGCAGACTAGGAAGATCTGAAGTGAGTTAACAATAGACTCCACGGATCACTGAATCAAAAAAAAAAGAAGTCAGTTTTGAATAGCTGATCAAACAGTGCTTTTATTTCATTTGGGAAAATAAAGTTATCAGGATACTGGAGGACCTATGCATCTGTGTTCTGTGGACTGGATGTCCCTGTGGGTGCTCTATGGGAGACACTTTGAGACTTTGGGTTGCTGCAGTGAGTCAGACCTATTTCTAGTGGGTGTTAGGTTCTTCCAGGGCTGTCTTTTTTGTCACCAGTTTTGTTCACAACCTTTAGGGACAGAATTTTCTTGTGCAGCCAGAGGGTGAGGGGCTTTCAGTTCATCATCTGAAGATTGCACTTTTGCTCTTTAGTGGACCATTTTGCCCCATTGGCTTCCTTGGGCGAAGGCTCTCAGTAGACACTGAGGTGGTTTGTAGCTGAGTGTGAAGCAGCTGGGACAAGAATCGACACTTCTGAGCCAGACGACATTATTGCTGGTCAGAAATGGGTGGATTGCCCACTCCTCAAATGGAGGAGCTCAAGTATCATGGGGTTTTGTTCATGAGTGGGGATAGAAGAGGGTGGGAGATCGTCAGACTGCGATGAGAACGAAATCTGAGCCCAAAAGCAATGCTCTCAATTTACCTGTCGATCTACGCTCCAGCACTCATCTGTGGTCATGAACTGCGGGAGGTGACCGTAAGAATGATATTGCAAACACTAGCTGCTGAAATGAGCTTCCTGTGAAGCACGGCTGGGCTGACCCGTAGGAAGCTCAGGGTAGCTGCTGCTCCTCAACATCAAAAGGAGCCATTTCAGGTTGATTGGATATCTTGTTAGGATGCCTGCCTGACACCTTCCAGGGGAGTGCTTTTGGATTTGTCGCACTAGAAGGAGGTCTCGGGGCAGAGATCGCATCTCTTGGTCGGGTTGGCTTGAGAATGTGTTTGCTGGAGATCTCGTCCCGAACTGGTGCACCTGCAAGCTTGTCCCAGATAATGAACAGTTGAAAAAAAAAGAATAAAGCAAACCTAAAAGAAATAGTAAAGTTTCTGGATGGTAATATCTGTTTAATTAGGAAGACTGAAGCTAAGTTAATAGCCTTTAGCTCAGTTAAGCGATTTAGCTTGTCCTATCACACACTAGCATGTCTGTTTCTGTTTGTTGGCTGGCGAGCTCAGTTGAAAAGACAGAAAAACAATAAGAGACATCTATTAATTCTTCAGTACAAGTAAGCAGAACCTCCTTAATCTGATAAAATCTTTGTGGAATTCAAAACTCGCCAAGTTGCATCATAATGGTATCATTATGATGAAAACAAAACCAAAACCAAAAAACACAGACAGCAGCCGGAGATATCTTCTGGTGAGGCACAGACAACGTTGTCGTCTCCACTGTGCCCCGCATGTATAATAAAAGAGTCATCGTGTGGAAGAAGCCTGGAATTTAATGTGATGAGAAAGTAATTTTGATGTGACTAAACTGATGAGCATATTACAAAAAATGTTTCCCCACAGAAATAACTCATGAGCTCCCCTGTACTGTTGGCGAAGGCTTATTGAGGCAACTGTTCACTCAGAATGAGATTATGATGACACTTTATACCTGCAAGACTCAGCTGCAACTCAGAACAATATAAATCTCACCTAATTTTTACCTCAAGGAATATTTGAGTATTTAAGTATTATTTAACCTTCAGTTGTTCTTTCTTTATTTGAATTACAACCACTCAAACGATCCTTTAAAGGTGCTATTGTTTTCACATTCTAATCATTATAATTCTTCTTCAGCTTCATTCTTAAACTCCATTCCTCAACGCTGTGAGTTTAAATAAAGCTACGTAGATCATTTCATTTTACCATTATTGAGACAGAATGTAGTTGATAGCATGTAGAAGTTTACAGATGGTGTTCATGCTGTTTTTGTTAAATCCCACTGATCCACCAGTTGCGATACAAAGACGCATTATTATATAAATTGATCTTTGATGCCTGTTAAATCTGTCTGCGCCAACATCCGAGCTGCTGCTGTACAGGTCACTTTGTATCATACTGTCACTGTAAGCTGATGCTCTGCGCTCCCCCACCTCTATTTATTGCTCTCTCTGTCTCACTCTCTTATGTGTCTGTCGGTCCACCTCATAGTTCAGCACTTTTTTTGATATAAGATATAAAGAGACATGTCTGCACAGTGAAGACAGTAAGACAGACAGAGACACAGAGAAGTTGTGACATTAAGAGGGAGGAATCAAGAACAAGTGAGTGGGTAGTTGTTTTTTTTTTTTTTTTTGCATTGGTTTAGTGGAAAAATATGGAGGTTTTAAATGTAAGGTATCAAGACAATCACTTCACGGCATCCAACAAAATCAGCATCTGCTTTGTTGCATAATTTTGTTTTTTCAATTCATGTCATATTTAGCAGCAACATTTTTTTTTCCTTGATGTTCATTAACCCCCTCCAGAGTTCCCAGAAAAAGAAAAAGAAAAAAACAAAACAAAAACACATCCAATGGAAACAGCTTTGATCTTCTGTCCATCCCCATGGGACATCCTCCTGTGAAGACACGCTTCCCTCTGCTTGCTGTACACAGTACAGTAAGCAGACAGAAGGCAGATAACAGATATAGTCTTGGGAGGAGACTGAAGTGATAAGTGTGGAGATTAGGCTTATCTATGGTTATTTTTGTTGGGTGGGCTGTTGTTGGCTGGTTGCTGTGTGCATGTAGGGGGCATGTTGGGGCTAAGTTTGGGGGTCACAGTAAAGGAGATGCCTGGTGCTTAGATGGGATAAGCCCTTGTAATCAAACATGTAAACTCTCTTTAGACAGTTTTTTTTCTTTTTTTTTTGGGAGGGGGGTAGAAGATGAAAAAGGTATAAAATGCTTATTCCATATCCCAACATATTGCCAAGCAACACACAGATTAAGTTAAATATTGCATTTAATGTATCTTTGCATTGGAAAAGCTATTATAGTTTATGAGCTCTGATGTTAGAGATGTTTTTGTTGGTTCAGTTTAGTTTTTCTCATAGAGCTCAGTTTGGTTCATTTCTCTGTACTCCCATCCATCAATGCATTGTCTAAACCCACTTCTTCCTGTTCAGGGTCACAGGGTTCTGTTTCAGCCTATCGCAGCTCTCTTTGAGTGAAAAGCAGCGACCCTGTACATGTCGCCGGTCCATGCCAGGGCCATACTTCCCTTATGCAATATTTATACTCATTCTTCAGTACCCACAGGTTTCCTTTCTTCAGTTTCCTCCATGCCTGCTTCCTGCCACAGTTTTTGAATCCCCTGGCACTGCCGTGCCCTTTCTCTTGTGCATGCATTACAAAGAAGTCATTTTATTTCAACATCAGCCTGCCTCCACCAGTGAGCCTGCATCTGCATCCTCCTCCCACTGAGCACCATCCATAACAGTAGCTTTTTTTTTTCTTAGCTTGAAGAATATCTTAGATGCTCGACTTGTTTCGGAGTAATAATCTGTTCATCAGCAGATTAAATTATGGACCAATCACTGCAGGCCTGATTGACTAATTCTGCATGAGCCACATGCAGTA
Organism: Arrhamphus sclerolepis; assembly: GCA_037176975.1. Classification (NCBI taxonomy): domain Eukaryota; kingdom Metazoa; phylum Chordata; class Actinopteri; order Beloniformes; family Hemiramphidae; genus Arrhamphus; species Arrhamphus sclerolepis. The sequence goes on along the minus strand of JBAMYA010000004.1, from coordinate 6,349,870 downwards.
ACGATGCCTTCATTACAAACACTCATCGCAAACAGCCTCTAATGATGCCTTGTGCAAATGAATTAATTAGTAAATAGTGAAGCATTTAGGGCTCTTCCTCTTTCACTTCAGTTAATGTTGCAGTGGATGGATTTGGTGAAGCACCCTTTGTCCATCTGTTATGACAACAGCTGTTCTCGTCTATTGAAATCCAGCTGCTTGTGTGAATCTAAGCTCAACCATATACATTCCCTCTATAGAGGCATCATTAGAGCAGTGACCTATTAGACCACCAAGGAGATGTTTTATCATGGATGTGTGACCACAGCGCAGATAGGATTATGCCGCATATCAGCTGTAGTCATGATGCAAGAGCTAGCATACTGTAGGAAGAGATATGTGAGACTGGATTATGTTCTCATGCTCTCTTATGACTCACAATACTAGGTAGTTCACATAAGGCTAAGCATTTACTGTTGCACTTTCTGGCTGGGCAACACTTTGCTGTTTGCATAGTGCACGTCATGCTAAGAAGATGAGTGGCTACTGTTGGAGCTGTCATTAGCTGTGCTTGAGCCGAACTGGAAGGATGAATTACAGCTTTGAATGTAGATGCGGAGGTACGCTGGGAGGTACGCTAGGAGGTACGCTGGGAGGTTCCTCTAGCCCTCCCAGCGTACAGGAAAGGTCCTCACTTTACATTGCGGTAGGAAGGGTCCATCTTGCTGATGTTTACATGAGCACAGCAGGTCACCCTGTGCAATCCAGTCAAATCCCTCCTGCTCTCACATGGACGCTAATCTTCCATGACTGCCTTCTTAGCACAGTGACAACTCAGCCTACAAGGCTACATGATTCCATCCTCTTTCCCTCATCCATCGTCTTTGTGTTGGTCATTTATAGTTTTGTCCCTTTTAGTCTCCATTTTGTTTTGACTCTCTTTCACTCTCTCTTTTCACCCTGAATCTTTCAGTTTGTCTCTCCTTCCTCTGTCTTCGTTTCCCTCCCATCCCTCATTTTGCTTTCGTCTTGTGCCTTCTTCCCATTTTCCTATATTTTAAAAAAAACAACAGCAAACCCTTCCTTCATTCATGACTTTTCTTTCTTCCCTTCATTTATTTTTTATGTTAAAATCTGTCTCACAGGATTTATGTAATAATAACACAGTATACTTGAAAAGACAGTGTTGTCAAATATCAAAAGGAATGATTTATGTTTACTTGTAGCCTTCAAGGGATAAAAAAAGCATGAGGGAAATTTAAATAAAGTGTTTGATGAATTCATTAATTATTATTAATGTTTATATTAAAAAATCATAAAGATATATATATAGTAGAAATTTCAAATTATGTGCCTTATAATGAAAGAGGGAAGTTTTATGTGACAAGAACTAAAAAAAATATGTATTCATCAACTAAAGACAAATGTGAAGCATTTTACAGAATTTTCTTTATTTATTTATTTTGGCATTCCTCTTCTATAATTCCCTGCCATCTTCTCAGCTTGTCGTCTTTATTCTTCCTTCTTCTTTTCGGCTGCCATCATAGACAGATTGACCAACAGAGGACGGCGACTTAATACCTCAAAACTGTAAACATAGTTGCATAACTAGATAAATGAAGGGAAAATGGGTCATGTGGGAACATGTTTACTCCAGAAGGATCTAGCATGTTTAAAAAAAACCAAAACAAACAAAAAAAAAAAAAAAAGAAAAACATCCGTACATGTCGTATATGAGACTTTTCGCTGAGTGGACTGAGTTTACAGACAATCCTTGTTGAAGCATTGCTTGTGTTTGGAAAGTAGCATGTTTTATTATTATGATGTGTTTTTTTGGTGTTTTTTTTTTTTTACCCCTGCTTGGGTTACAGGTACAAATCAATAGAAAATCCATCCATAAATACAGTAGCTTGTTCCCGTGGTGTGCTGAGCCTTTCCTGCACTAAAAAGACCTTTATAAGTGTTGAAAGAAGTATTTAGAAGAATATGAATAAATTAACAACATACATTAACTACATACATTAATCCCTGCAGACACAAGAACACAAGAAGGCTTAGCACACTGTGTGGGTTACTGATGTACTGAGGTACTCAAAGATTCATTAAATAGCATTTCAAAAGAATGTTTTCAATCATAACCCCACAAGACAACCTCAAAAACGTGATGACCCCCCCCCCCCTGCTGGAGGGAGCTTGTGCCCCACATGATGTTACCCCTGCCTATGCAACTCTGAATGGCAGAGCAGGAGTGTTGAGGTTATCACGCTCACACGACCAAAATAGACGCAGAGCGGGTGAAACGGCGGGCACAGCAGCCAGGCTTTCGGCACAGTGTGATGTGATTAGCAGAAGAACAAGAGAGTAATGCTGACAGACATAGAAATGATGGAGAGCAGAGCAGGAGAACGGTGGAATTCACACAAGAAAGCGTATCTTCTGTCACGATAGACGCTACACAGAGGGATGAGTTTTCTGCTTTAGCAGCAGCATTGATTGGTGGGTGAAAAGATGAAAAATATCATAAAATGACTTCTTCAGCATCTCCTTTACAGATTTCAAGTTTTTTTGTTTGTTGTTTTTTTGTTTTTGTCATAATATTGCTTTTAGATTGAATGTATGGCAATATCATATATATTAGAGAGGAAAGAATAGATTTTTCTCTTCAGAATGCCTGAATGAGCCCCGGCTTCATTTCTTATTTTGCAAGCTGGGTATAAAAAAAAGCAATGGAGGGTAGCAATCCAATCTGTGTCTCAGCCTAATGTGTTTGAGCTGCAAATGTCTGCTTGTGCATTTGTACATTTATTACACAGTTCTCCTCTTTGCGGTCCATTAACACTGACCATGATTTCAAAGATATTATATGAAATACTCTTGGTTGAGCTGAGTGCAGCCGGGCTTTGTCTGGAGTGTTAAAGATATATTGTTTTCCTGAAAATTGAATTAACATTAGGGGTCGTAATAAAGACTGCTATTAATCATTTAAAGTCAAATTAATGTTCCTCAGAGTTGTATTATTTATTTATTTTTTTGTCACAGTAACAACCCTCTCATGTTCTTAAAATGAGTTGAATTTGCACGTTTTTTACTCATTTGGTAAGTGAGGATGCGTCAATATAAAACTATAACACTAATCTAATACTTATCAGCAGTTCCTTCAGTAAACTAAACCGTGTCAATTAGATATGCTTGGCATCTATTAGCAAAAATATTGAGCGCTCACTGTGGAGGAAAATTTACTAATTACACTTAGTTATATTCAGAATTTGATTTTGCACCACTATTATAAAGAGAGCGTGTCAAATGCAAGCTTGTTTTCCTTGTTCTCGCTTTTCCCTTTAGCTTTTGCTAACATATTTGTAGCTTTCATTATGTTCTCATTTCATTGGGTTCTCATTTAAGCATTTAATTTGTTTTCAAATGTTTTAATGTGTTGCATGAACTAGAAGAGGGAGTTTTTATGAAGGTAATATGTTTTCATGCAGCGTTTTAGTTCTTGCTGCTACTGCGCTGCTTCGTTGCAGCTAGAAAGTTCTAGTTCAGATCACACCTGGGGCCTTTCTGTGTGGAGTTTTCATGCATGCCCTGTCCTTGCAAGGGTTTTATCTGGAGGCTCTAGCTGGGTGATTTTGTGCGGTCCTGTGATGGCCTGGTGACCTCTGGCTTGTGCTCCAGGAGTCCCCTGTGACCCTGAAAAGGATGGGAGCGGGCACAGAAAAATCGATGGACATTCTGAGGCCTGAACATACTTGTTTCTGCTTTTACTTAAGTCCAGAATCTTGTTACTCTGCCAAAGAAAGTGTGTTTTGCTGGTCACGCACAAGCACATGCAGTTAAAAGTTAATGATTGTTTCTTTCAAGTATATTTTGCTATAATAGGAAATCAATACCTGTTTTTTTGTGCATGTAAATCCTGACTTTTAATTAAGTCTCAGGCCACATATTCGTGACTCAGACCTTTTTTGCAACAAACAAACTCATCACTGGAAAAGCTTCTTCTCTCCTGGTTCTGCGCAGTCTAGTCTATTTTAGTCTGCATTATAAACAGATCTGCACACTGATGAGGTTCCCTGAGCATACAGTATATTGCCTGAAGCTCTGAAGTAATGCCAACTCCATTTATGTCTATTTATTGCTGAACTATACTTACATCAACATGATTATGCACTGTGCAGAACAGTCACGTGAATTATAATTACTTATAGAATCCTGCTTTTCGTTGAAGGAGTGACTGGCAGGAAAATATGTGTCTGCGCTGTAGCTAAATGCACAGTTTAATCTGAAGCGTTTGCATTGTCCGATGAAGCCGAACAACTTTTTGGATGTGCAGAAGAGAGCTGAGGAAAAAAAAACACAAGACCTGATCGTTTCTTATGACATTACACGTGGTTTTCTTTTAAACAAAGCCAAGTTCAAGTGTAATTTTGTGATTAAGCAAAAGTAAGAGAGCTCCAAAAGGAGATTTAAAAGATGATGTTAAGCCGGAGAATTCCAGATTTTCCTGGAAGCAGTTTTGTTATCCCTCAATGTAATAGCCAGTGGTGGATTTAATCCCCTCAAATTAGTCCCATGCTAATCCTCACTAACCTCAGACAGAGGTCACTCATGTCCAGTTTAAAGATGCAATAAAGACCACTTTGTAAATGTGTGCTAAAGGCCTGTTGCTTCATAGTGACTAAGTCTCCTGTATGCTCTTCTGTCTGCATATCTGCTTGAAAAAGGTCAGCCTACGTCACAAAAGAAACAAAAAAACAAAACAAAACATCAACAACAACAAAAACAATGACTGACAGACTGTAGCAAGTAAACTGTATTACTGTTGGATCAGATTTCTGATGAGAATTCATTGTACGTGTCTTCTCCTTGTCGTACATTATAGATACTGTTGATTTAAGTAGCATAAATCCTCTTTGTGGGAGTGTGTTTATGTGTGTAACCATGTAATACGTGCCAGGACGTGCAACTTTACCGAGTGTGAACAGGAGAGAACGAGCACCTTGCTGGCTGACCCAGTATGTGACTTCGTGTCACTATCATTTCACATCTTGGCTGTTTGTCTCTAAGGTTTTAGAGGATTGTTCTGACCTTTGCCCCGGTCAAATTTAAGCTGTAGGCACTTAATTCTAAGCTAGTATTTTGCCAGTGTAAGCCAAGGGCATTGATGTTGCGCTCTGCCGCCGCTACTTTTCCTGTAGGTGTAAACTGCAGAGCTTTTGTTTTAAAAATCGATGACAATAATTCTTTGATTCAGTGTGAATCTTCTTTGTTACTTATGCCTGTATTCAAAAGCAGGAGGTTCATAATTTCGCCTCATCATATTTTTACACATTAAGGCATAATAAAAAAAGCTTTCAAATCTAAAGTTCATTGTTCCTCCAGGACCGCCCAGTCTCAATACAGGGTACAGATCAATTTGTTCACATTCAAAAAAATGTAATATCACAGAGATGGCTCAAAATTACAAACAGCAACAATTTTTGTTGCGATTATCAGAACCTAATTATCTAGTTTTCAGTATGTAAACTTTACCAATTTTAACTGACAGCGAAGTAGTCATGGATCACTAGAAAATGTTGATTTGGGAATTTAAATTTAGGTTTGCTAATCCTGCACCAAATATCCCCTCTGACTTTTCTTAGAAGTGTTCTTTATTGAAAGTTTCAAGGTGTCAAAAGTAATACAAATGAAATAAATAAATTAATTTGCAGGCAAATGTAAACGTAATTATTTTTGGATCAGGCTTTTCTGTTTGCGCAATCAGAATTGGAGGAGAGGTTTAAAGCCTCATCATCCATCCATTATCTATATCTATCCTGTTCAGGGTCACAGGCATACTGTCCTAACTGTAATCTGGTGGGGTGTGGGGTTCACCATGGACAGATTTGTCAGATTACACAGGGACAAGACAGACAACCATGCATGCTAATATAGAAATATAGAAGTGTGGTGGCGGGGTGTGGTTCTGGTCGGCCGCAGAGGAGAGGTGAAGCTGCAGCTCAGGAAACAGCACCTGACAGGGACAGGGTCCCTCTGCAGCATCCTGGCTTTCAGGACGAGAGGACTGCCAGACCAGCAGCTAGTTCTGCACGTGTGTGCTTGTACCGGAAAGTGCTCCAAATAAAAATGTTTTTTGGGAAACATGAGCTCTGTCGGAGTAATTGTGCTGATCTGGTCCCCAGTAGCTGCTACATGCTACAAGAAAGAAAAAAAACCCAACAAACTATCATGAGAGAACACACAAAATGCTTCTGTCTGCATTGCTACTGGAGACCTTCTTATAGTGAGGTCTTTGTTTTTATATGAACTTTTGTTGAATGATTTCTGCTGCATTCTGGGACACAATAGAGGAGCCTACAATGACAGGGTGTATGCTCACCATCATCATTTTCCTACAGTGTGGTTGACGTGTGCTTTGGTTGCAGGTGCACTTAGCATATACTCAGGTAGAATTTGCATGGAAAGCCATGATGTTTCCCTTGACCACTCACAAATTCAAAACAATGCAAATATGTGTTGATATGTTCAACTAAAGTGCAGGTTCGTGCAGAAACAATATTAGTTCAAATATGTCTTGGAATTTTTCTAATTTACTGGTTTTTGCTTTGTGAACATAACTGGTGAACGTATACAGCAGAAGCTTTGCAGGAAAACTGCCTGGTATCACTGACAAGCCTGTGTGTGGGGAGTTTTAGCACAGATGACCCAAAACTAATGATCAAAATAACCCCGTGCACATCCACTGAGCCCCGATGCTTGCTGCATGCATACTCAGGAATTACCTTAATTATTTCAAAAGAAAAGAAAATTACATATCATTTGATTAGATCTGTGAATGTTTTGATTAATGCAAGAAGAGGGAAGTTTGCCACTTGATAAGGAAGAACAAAACAGTGAGAAATGAAAAGCCCAAAAGCTCAAAATGCAGTGACATGTTGATAAAAGTGGTCTCGCCTACTGATAAAATGAATTAAATAATGGATTAATTGTGCTTAAGATATGAAATTACAACTATTTGACTTTCTAATGTATATATGCCTGCGATGGACTGGCGACCTGTCCAGGGTGTACCCCTGCCTTTCGCCCAATGTGAGCTGGGATAGGCTCCAGCA
>JBAMYA010000004.1:6330866-6342682 GCA_037176975.1 Arrhamphus sclerolepis | reverse complement strand
GGATAGGCTCCAGCAGACCCCCGTGACCCTGAACAGGAAATAGCGGGTATAGAAAATGGATGGATGGATGGATGTATATATGGACGAGTAGTTATTTGGTCCTTATTGTTTTAATGAATAGCAGCATCTGGTCTCATGACTAAATTTGTACATTGGAGTTTTACATTAGAAGCTCAAAACAAAATTTGAAAAAAAGCCTTTTTTTTCTTGCTTGCTTCCCTACAAAGACAGAACTCTATCCTACAATGCTTTTCACAGACTTTTTCCAACTCTACACTTGCAAAAGATTAGGGATAGGTGTCAATGCTAAACCTTTGTTTTTAAAAGTACTTGAATGAGTTTGGATATTTTGAAACACACGGTAAGGGGATAAAAATGTATACGTTGGTCGCACGCACTCTATGCCTCTCAATCTCCATCCTATCACACGGATGCTGAACAACAAAAGCAAGCACTCAGAGAAGCATTACTGTCCCACAATTTCTAAACATGGACACTGCATCCAGTAGTTGTGGACAAATGCACCTAAAACATGATGCCTGGTTACCTTATTAGTATCAGCACCTGTGTCACGAACTGCTTTGAGATGAGTTTGCACAGTCCCTAACAAAGCATCAAAAGAAGAAGCTGTGTTGGATTATACGTGCCAAGCTGCGATTTGAAACTGCACAGACCAACACAAACATGGTCACAGCACATTTCAGACCACCGAGCTGTTAAAACAAGCAGGGCCTGGGATGACAGCGGACGGATTAAGCTCATTGCTAATGCTGAACTTCAGCTTTGTCTACATTTTCTAAAACTAAACCAGAAATCGTACTAGGACACTCACAGTGGTTTGTCCATTAAAGTGTTTTTTTTTTTTTTTCGTCTGCTATATGTGAATGCAAAATGGACATCTTTAGATTTTGTAGAAATCCGTCCTATATTTGTGTGTCCCACTGAATGTTGTAAAGTATAATAGCCTGACCACACATCTGCACCCAGAGACTCTTTTATCTCTGCTCTATGAATAAACCGCTACCCTTTGGCTACCTGCTGCCACAAGCGAGACATCTCAAAGTAATACCCCTGAAATATAAACCCAAACAAACTCCACTCTCTGTTAATGAGTTCCTACATCATTTCCCCTCCAGCCTCTGTGACTCAGCATGACCCAAAGTTTCCACAGAGGCTTTCCAGCAAAGTGAGATGGTCCTTGGGAATTTGGAAAAACCTCTCTGCAACCTTCGAATGCCTCCCCTCATTTGTTGCTTTCTCTCCCACAAAAATAGAGTCTACCTTTGTTTTTGGTGTTTTCTTTATATAATGCAGAAGCAAAAAAAAAGGGAGCAGTCAAGCAATCCACCCTTTTCTGTTTCTGCCTGTTATTTGCAATTCAAAAAGGTGCCTCATTTGTTTTTGTGTCTTTCTCCCTCTTCACTGTCTGCTGTTCTTCCTTCTTATGCCGTCAAATGAATTAATGTAAACATACACATCACAGAGGCAGAGATATCTCTGCAATGAAGGGTAGAGATGTTAGGAGCAGAGGAGCTACTGGGTGCTCAGAGACAAGCCACCCTGTAAGCTGGTGGCTAATTTTAGCCTTTCAGGGCAGTGCTCTGTATCTCCCTGTGGATGAGTTGAACCATAGAGGGATCTGAGCATCAGCTCAGGCTCTTGTTCTCTCCTCTTTTCTCTGCGTGGACACTGTCCTTTGTGCGGGAAGGTTACAGGACAGTCACGATAGGCAAAGGGTAGCAGAGATGTAGATTCAAAGAGTTTTTAAAGCAGCCGGGACTTCAATCAGGGGGGAAGATTTTAAATACAGACAAAAAAACTAGTTTGGAATTATTAATGAATATAATATCAGCTCAGCCATGACAGTCCAGTCACTGGCGTCCTCTGTCCACTGTTCTTGGTTTACCTGGTTTGCATGTGAGACTTTCCGGTTCCATGGTTATGAAACCTTGGGATGATATTCATGGCTGCATTGCAAATGTTTTATAAGATCCTCTGTTTAATGTTGGCCAGCTCTTCTGTCAAGCCATCTATCTTCTCTGTCAGAATGTGGACATTACTGTCCTTAAAATAGCATTCCTTATCCTTGACATGCATATGGACCTCTGAGCCTTGAGCTGGCTCTCCGGTGTCACGTCGTGTCTTTGTAGAGTGTGGAGTGGTTTAGTTTCCTCTATAAAAAGATCTACACACTTCTTGATGCACTGGACTGCATATGCAACACAGATTCATTTCTGCTTGTTCTGTTCTTACTGTTCAACCAGTTTTTGTGCTGAACTGGGATGAAGGGCCCAACAACAGCTCATGAGCCTGAATCTTGAGTCGGTTAGGCCTGAAGTTGTCTTTTGGATGAAAGTCCAAACAAGGCACAGCTAGAAACAACAACTTTATGCAGCAAAAAAGATCAAATCAAATAAAAGATCAACAAGATTAAAGCTGGTGTTAAACATAACATTAAAAAGACTGTTGGGCAACTTTGATTAGATTCAAAGTTGCCAGACTCAGAGAGAAAAAACTTCACCCTGAGGTAGTTCACCCGTTGGTAATGTGGTGATCCAGTTAAATTGTCATTATAAGCAGAATGGTGATTTTATGTGAAACAGGGAGCCATCAACTTAAAATAGATAATAATTATCCGTAAATCATAAATCATTCTTTCAATTCAACAAACTGAAAAATGGGGCAGGTTTATTACGCAACACGGACCAATCAGCAGTCGTCTTTCTCCTTGTTTAAGCTTTTTTTAGAAAGGGCAAATTGAGCTTCAGTGTGAGGAAGATTGTAGAATAACTAACCTGGAAATAAGTAATGGGTTTCTCATGCTAATGATGCTTTTTCATGCTAATGAGAAACCCTGAATGAGAGCCGCAGCCATCCAGGCGTGAGTCCATTCACTTCAGCCAGATCCCGTGTAAATGAAACAGCTTTTCGCTGCAGATATGCTTACTCACCCCGCTGATGACTTTCTATTCTGAAACTTTTCCTGCTCTGATTAAATAGCCACACCAGCAGTAACACTTGTCTCAGCTCATAGCATTTAAACACACTTCCTGGCTAATTATTCCAGCGGTATGCGCGCTCTTCATCGTTCAGATCTCTTGCTCTGCTTTACCTAATCTGTGCTTCAAGAGTGTTTCCTCCACTGTGTGTTTGTTTTGGAAAGCAGCCATGTTGAATTATGAACAGCTCAACATCAGAGAGTGCAGACACACACGCACACACACGCTGAAGCAGCCAAACTCATTCATGGCCAAACAGACACACCATGTACTCAGCTTCAAATGTGACTTTGTACTCTTGAGTGTTTAATGTATGTTTTCTTTCTTTTGTCATCTTTAATTGGCTTCTCAGACACTACATGTGACATATCTAAATCTTGATTGTTGACTTTAATGTATGAACTTCAGAATTCTGATGAGGTCTAACTGAGGTCACTGTCTCTCCCTCCCTTTGTCTCTCTTTGGCAGATTTTCCACATGACCTATGATCTGGCTAGTGCAGTGGTAAGAATATTTAATTTGATAGGGATGATGCTGCTTCTGTGTCACTGGGATGGCTGTCTCCAGTATCTGGTGCCTCTCCTCCAAGACTTCCCCCCTGACTGCTGGGTGTCCCTAAATGGTATGGTTGTAAGTATTACACGCTCTTCTATTTTCTTTATTACTTTAGGAATTCAGAGTAAAGCTGTTGCAACTTCCTGCATTTGTGAATATTTTTTTTGTTTATGAAAGGAATGGGTTCCTTCCAATTGTGGATGGTTGAAAGTTTGGTGAAAACTCCCACTTTTTTCTTTTATTTGTCTTTTTTTTTTGGCATGGAATCAATCAATATCCTTTATTTAACCAGGTAAAAACTCATTAATATTTAAAATCTCTTTTTCCAAGAGTGACCTGACCAAGATGGCAGCACAATGATGGAAAATTCAAAGTACTGGCAACAATCTAAATGTTGCTAAGAGCTCACATCAAATTTGTAAAACTCTTCAAACTCTGCAGCCATGTTCAGTCTCCAAGAAAAGACTTTTTAGATGTCAGGAGAAGTGCCACAGTGACAACACCAGCACCTTCCTAGGAAAATGCGTGATATTTTAAACTGGAGGCACTCAGGGAAGGTACACAGAAAAGGCAGTGGACTGTCTTAGAAAAATGCTGGGCGAGGAGCTTTTATTATAGCTGTATGCCGCTGATTATATCATGCTGATAATGAAACATGCCCCAGATAAAATAGGCAGCATCAACCTCGGTCAATTATGTATGTGGGGAAAAAAGTAAAAGAGATAGCGAACCAAATTGAGAGATTGTGTTTTGTTTTTATTTTCTGGGGGGGGGTTGGTTTAGGTTTGAGACCAGAGTCAGTGGTCAAAAGCCACTTTCACACAGAGATAGTGGTATGAAGACATACTGCAGATTCCCTCCATATTCCGTCGCTCTCCGGCTGTGAATTCCCAACAAATTCCACAAAGGCTGAACGTTGCCTCGCCAGTGTTCCCTTTCACGCAGCGTTCTGGCATTCTGCAGCCTGAAGACGACCCCTTTCCTCGTCCCTGATGGCTCAGGTCACTGACTGTGCTTTATTTGTTTGGCTCTGAAAGAATCCCAGTGCTCAATTGTTCCAGTGGGACACACTCCCAAATATGGCACGTGTCAAGTTTTCTGCCATAATCTTTTCTTTTTATAAATAGCATTTGGGGTCATAAAGCTCTGAATATTTCCCAACTTCAGCATCTAATCTCTACTCATGCACACATTAGAAACAGCAACTGGCAAAGATGATGACAGGGACTTGCTACAAATGCTAGGATGTAAAGACACAACCTGAAGTGGTTGGAAAATGTTTTTTTTTTTTTTCAGGCTAACACCTCCAAGTGTTTTTTTGTGGATCTAAATGTTATAGATGACATCTGTAGATAGTCCAGATTCTGATTAAACTCTTGTGCAGATTCCTCTGCTAGCATACAACATGAACTTGACTTATTGTGACGGCCACGCTCTTCTGATAGCTATCGTTGGAGCTCAGTGAGTGATCGTTATGGACACTAATAAAAGCAGTAAACTTAAAGACTTCAATCCTGAACGTCTTTTTCACAACCCTGATCCAGAGTGTCTTCAGCCGGAGGCTTCTTCAGATCCGCTGCAACACAGAGATCCTTCCTGCCCACAGCTACAACCATCTCTAATGGGTCTTTGCAAAGTAACAACCACTAGTGCAACAGTTAATTTCTCTTTGGGGATTTATAAAGTACTTTTGAATTGAACTGAATTGTTCAGGGAGTTGTGACAGAAGAAAAAAAAGAGAATAAAAGATGTTTTCGTTAATTGCTTCGGATAGCAGGCTGCATAGTGTTGCCACAAGGTGGCAGTATAGGCTCTTGTAAGTTGTGCATTACTGTAATAAATATTCATATTTCTTAAATGGTGCACATGGTGATTTTTTCTTACATCACAGCTACTATTAGCCTTTTGTTCTAATCAGAAACAGATGATCTTTCTTGCTTTTCGTCTTGCAGATTAAAGGTTTGTAGCAAGAGTTTGATGGTCAACTTGCACTAATGACTACTTCATTAAGTTTGGAAAACATAGCTCAGTTTAAAATAGCCCTTGGTGTAAGACTTGTTTATTTTAACCAGTTACTCACTTTAATCAGGCATCATAGCCCTTTCTCTTGCTTTTGAGCAGGGGCATCGTTGTTTTACTCCCTATGGGTCTTTGTGAAACCAAATGTGACACTGACACATTATCCTGCAGTGAATCACCAGGCCTATTATGTGCTGTAGTGTGTTACTGGGCTGCAGTCCTGTAGAAGATGAAATCTGACATGTGGGAAATTGTAGTTGTTCACTCTGCGGGGCGACTGCTCAGAGTGAGCTGCAATCTAGGAGGAATGGCCAGAGATTATGGAAAATATAGTGTATTCCAAAAATGACAAAAGCTTCACAAAAGAAAGTCAAATTGTTGAATGTTTTTAAAGAAACAACACGAAAATGACACATATGTAGCATCCTTATGATATAAGAAGGCTTTTGCAACAACATAGTTTATTATTGATTTATTGTTTTGATTCTTTAATTCTAGCTTCTGGATCTTTAAACACTTTTCCTTGCCAACATAATGTCTACAGATAAGATAGTTTGTCAGACTGCTGATTTCTGTGTGGAATAATTGTAGCACAGCCATTTATTTATTTAAGCCAAATACTGTAACTAAGCATGTGAGGCTTACAAATGACCTTAAATCTCCTTCATGATTATGGAATATATGTTACACTATCTAGCATCTTTGGAAATTCTCTGTTCAAGCTGCCACATTAAAAGTGAAGTTTGAAGTGATGCATGCAGTTGATTGCGTGCAGTGTTTGAGCTTTTGGGGCCCCTGTGTGGAGGGAATACATCTTTTCTACCTCAATATGGCTTTTGTTGGAGGTCTTTGGGGTCTACCTCCCCTCTGTGTGTGTAGTAATAGTAGTAGTAGTCTGTATGACTTTCACCCTTTCTTTATCTCTCCTACATTGGGGGTCAAGCATGGCTGCTCCTCATAGAGCAATGCAGTTGAGATGTGTGTATGTGCCTGCTGGGCAACACTGATTGTAAATGCTTGCCTGTGGAACTCTTCAACCTCCTCATCTCACTCTATGCCACAAACATTTTTCCTTTTTTTTTTTTTGCCCTCATGCACGCTGGTTGCTCAGAGGCATCAGGCTGGAGGTGCAAATGTCAGATTTCCTCAACATCACAACTCAGTTTATCACTCCCATCTTTACTTTGAGGCCATGAATTGCCCAAGTGAGTTCAATACCAACTAGCATGTGTTAGTCATGCAAACAGACATTATCCATGCCCGTTTGCTCTGAAACATTTTTGCTCGAACAGGGTTTTCCACATAAATGTCACAATTCATCCTTACTAATGGTTATATACGCAAAAAAGGGGGCAAGCAGTTTCTTCAGTGACCCAGACGTTTAAATTTCTCCTCACAAACAGCCCTCTGGAGTCAAATTCACTTGTAACCCAGAAAGTTAATGAAAAACAGCTCCTGCATTTGTGCAGCATGTTGTTTCCCTTGCTTACTACGAATCAGATACATTCACCTTCATGAATGCAAATCAATAGCTGGGGAACTACTCTTGTACGAGGCTAATTCGCTGCCACCTGTGTGGCAGGATCCTTTATTCTGTGAGGCCGTGGCCGAAGCTTCCAACTGCGAAGTAGATCTGGAACAGAGTGGGCTCAAATGCGTGGTGGAGGATTGGACTGTCAACTTAAAATTCCCTCTCTTTGATACACGACGAAGCAGTATATATATAAAAAATAATGCTGTAGAAACAACATAAAGATTCCTCACGCATATCAGGTTTCTGAGGACATGTTTTGGTTTTCGCTGCTCATCTGCAGACTTGAAGAGAGGGATTAAAAAAATAACTCACTGTAAATAGGATGTTTTCAGCTTTTGGGTGGTCAGAACTAGAAGGCAGTCTATTATTACTGATTATTATCAGCAAGGCCATTACATCATTGCATCTGTAAGAAATAAAATACTTGGACAGGTTCTGTACCCTTTATTCCCCTTCAGAAATGTCCTATTTTAACTCCATCAGGACAGATGTTCCTCTCCAGTGAAAGTCACAGTTGTGCACATGTCGCTACACAGTAGACAATGCACCATCACCGTCCTTCTTCAAGTTGTTCAACTTTTCCCGTTATTCTGTAAGCAGTTCTAAAGGAACATTATCAGTGTCCTCCAGACTTCAACTTGACTCACTCTGCTTCAGTTCCACTTTTGAGTTTCATTTCAACGAGAGGAGGCCAGCTGAAAACACTGATCCTCCTTATAGACTTGACAGCTTTGTCTGCACTGTTGGAGTCGTGGTAGACATCTGCTTGAAGTAGACAGTAGATGCTGTTGCTGACACAGTTGTTTGAGCAGTATTTATAAAGGTCAGAATTTGCATCTTATGGCCTTTAGTGACGATTATCAAAATATGCTAATGAGCTAATTAAGGCTTGAGACTTTGATAAATGTTTTAATGATGGCTCATACTTTTTGGAGTGACCAAGGGTTTGCATGGAGCTCACACCCTTTTCCTCCTCATTTTAGAAATTGTCCAAAAAGAAAAAAATAATAATAATAATGTGAATATTCTTTTGAATATTCTCTTCAAACACTGTATCTTTGAGTTGCATCTGCAGCAAAAAGATGACTCTAAGTTCTTTTTTTTTTTTTAATTCTGGCCCTGGCTTACATTTTTGTTTCTAGCTAAGACTGGAAGAGTGGAGCTGTGGACTACAGATACTGCTGAGTGGTGCAGTACAGTGTGTAGGCCTGTTATCTTCTTGACTAATGGCCCGAGAGTAGCTTCTTACTCTTTAGAGGCTGCATTTACTTAATCACCAGACAAGATAATGCTGCTGTCACTGTGTTGGCTCTGGTTGCAGGATGATGGGCTATTGCATTTGAGGGTATTTACAGAGCATTTTTATGCATCTTGGCTCAGTTTCTGTAACGTAAATGATACCACAGTATAATTTGTCATGTGTTGATGCTGATCTGAGTTTGTAATTAGTGAATTTTAAAACTGTTTGAGGACCAGATGACGTTTTTTGAATGTCCGGATCATAAGACTGTGTGCACATTCTTTCTCATATGTGCTAACATTCTTTAGAAGTATAGTTGTAGACAGATGAATATTCATGCATCACAGAGACGGTTAGAGGCAAACGGATACAATGAGAAGATACACACACACGCAAGCCAAAGAGGCTTGGCTGCCCATGCATAACCTTCCGTCAGTCACCTCTGTTGACTTCTTTTATTTCTGGATCACCTACTAGACCTCAGTTCTTCCAGACTCCCTGAATGAGTCACTTCCAGCAGCCAAACTCAGTTCAGAGTTTATGAATTAATCAGACTTTTGTTTCCCCCATATATATATTTTTTTTTTCTTTTGACAAGCATGCACACTTGGTGTCATATTTCTGATCTTTGATATATGTGGCTGTTGTAATATTAATCTTGAGAACTTTAACGAGAACTTATTGCAAACAGAGTCCCTTTTCCAAACATAAATAGACTTTAAAGCAGTGACCTCACCACATCCGTTTAAGGTATAGTTGCAGGAATGTGATTTACTACAGAGAAAATACATACTTCAAAGGAAGAATTTTCATTTTTAACACGGCAAATGAGATGCTCAATTGAATACTTTTGGAATCTGTATTTTTAGAGGAAAAAAAATGAATGTACATTTCATCTCTTACTGACCTTTTTCAAAACCCATCATTGAAAAATAACTATTACAATGCAATGAGGACCACAGCTTTGACTTTCGTTAGATGTGTTAAGTCCATTCACCATCGCCATTGCAGACCTGCATCGCAAAACGCTGCGTTCAAAGGCTGGTGTGCCTTTTGTGCACTCAGAAGGATAATAGCAACTGAATTAAAATCAAACTTAGGGCGCCATCGGTCTGAAAATGTGTAATTCAGTGAGATGTTCAGATTTGTAGAGCCGCATAACAATATAGATCCCTATGATCCTCAAAGAGGCACAGCTTGTCAGATTTTATAGCGCTGCATGACTAAGTAATTATTTTTCTCAATTTTCCTTAATTCAATTAATTCAGCATAAATTAACAACTAAAATTTGGTTATTTAACAATTCAACAAGCAAAACTATTTAACTTGTGTTGGAATAAATTAATACACTTGTTTTTACCAGTTCAGGCAATTCATTGAAGTTGTTTAACAATTCCAGAAGTTATTAATTTCCTAAATGCTTATCTGTACTTAATTTTGTTGTATGTGTCTAAGTTTTTTACACTTCTGATTGGCTGTTGATGATCAAGACTTCTAAATTTCACACACTGAGGATGATACATATAGTTTTTTCTGATGAGAAGTGGCATGTTCTTAATTTTCTGTCAGGGAGGCGTTGCTGTCCAGGAAGGCAGGTTGGATCACTGCAGGACCGTGTTTGGATGCTTGGACTGTGACTGAGAGAGGGACGGAAAGAAAACAAATTTATTGCACCAGTCTCAGACTTGCTGTGTCACCCAGTTAAATCGTTGGAACAATGTCAAACTTTATAATTATGTTGGAGGAAAAAAAGAAATGCCTCTGGCAGTTTTAATGCAATGCTACGATGCAGTCAGATAAGCTGAATCAACTGCCGTCATATTTTAATATCTCTCGGTGAGACATAAAGGAATTTAAAAGTTTTGTGCTCTCACAGGCATGAACAGAGCACGACGGATCTGGATCTGTCAATTTTACAATAAGAACAAGACGCACCAATTAGCTTCTCCTCTTTGTTGTTGCATCTAGTTGGTGCTAATTTCTCTCCATACCTAGCCTCTCATGTCATTGGTTCCTCACTCAGTATGTAAATTAACTGTAAAGGACCATGAGGCCTCTCTTATCTAACCTTTTACCTCGAACATAGAACTATTTGACCTTGCCTTTCTGAGACAGTAGGTGCTGTAGGTGGCGCAGAATCATAATAGAAATCCAGTGACATAGCACTGATGGCTGATTTATCCTGTGATACGTCTTGGAACACATAATGGTCTTTTTATGGACGTGTTAATACGGTTCAAATCTTGTCCTTCATCAGTGGTGGAGATTCTCGATTGTGTCACTTCATGGTATAAAAACATTCATTAATATCTGTCCTTTGATTTCAACTGTTCATTCAATGCAAAGCTCTGTACAATATGTTTTATACTTCATCTCTGAGAAATGAATCCGTATGAAAAGGAAGTCGTGTCTGTGAAGTGAAATCAAAGACGCAGCTGCTTCCACCTCACTGGCCATTTGGAAGCGGTGCACACGTTTCGTCTTTCATTATTTCCATCCTTCCCTGCCGTATTTAAGATCTAAAATTTCCTTTGGGGATAAATAATTATTGAATTAAATTGAATGTTACAGTATTTAAAGATATTCCAATCATTTTTAAGAAAATGCTGAATTAACCTTTGATGAGGGCAGCTTTTCTGTCTTAAAAGCAAAATATTGATGCTGCCCACAGTTATACAAATGGTATCAGAGACATTAAGATTAAAGAAAGTCAGTCATTTCATAGGCTTAAAAAAGCCCTAAAGTCTGTAATCCTAAAACTTTGGAATATGAAAGTATGTGAGCCGCACTAAAACAGATGGCTTTTATAAAGAAGCTTGTAAAGGTCGTAAGACCAAACCCTTTCAAATGGGACTACTTATTGTTTATCCTTATTACTTTAGCCAACAATGCATCTGTATAATAATTTTAATACTTTGAATATCAGATTATATAAACATGTTATTGAGAATATTGCCAGATATTTTTGGTGGCTATCACTGTTAGCTCACAGCTAGAAGAATCCTGGTTTAGATTTTGTGTTACGTATTTTCTGCATGGTGTCCTGTTGTGTCTTGGGCCTGTCTTCAAAAAATGAAGGTTAAGAAGGTGTCTTGATCATGCAGGACACACTCCACTTAGGCTGGACTTTAACACAGAAAGGCTTTATTGTCAGACAGCATCATAAACCCAGTTCACATGAAAACTGGGGGAGAACCCCTGCCAGTATGGAATCCCTTCATCTTCTTGTCAAAATACCACTTTTATAAAGCCAGCCAGTTACATAAAGGGCAGATAAAAATACAGTACAGTTCTCAGTGTGGGTTTTCGCCCGGTACTGGTTTTGAACCAGTACCATGGTCCTAAAACAGATATGTAAAGCCAACTGGCGATTTTGTCATTGTGTTGTGAGCGTGTGTGTGTGTGTGTGTGGGCTGAAGTTAGTGGAGCGTCTATAAGCAATTTCAGATCCTATCTTCCCCTCATTGTC
>JBAMYA010000004.1:6310694-6329516 GCA_037176975.1 Arrhamphus sclerolepis | reverse complement strand
AAGGCTGCTCTGAAGGACAGCAAGGAGGCATTCATTAATCATAGAGCCACAAGGACAGGCCTTGAGGACAAGAGTGATAGAGGCCAGGGTACACCAGACAAGACTCCTTGGTTACAGTGTGTGAAGAATGTTCTGAGAAAATCAAGCACATTATAGTGGGAAGTGTAAGATGCAGGCAGGTATGGCAGACATGGAGCACCACAACCAAGTAGCTGAAACAATCTACGGGAAAATCTGTACCAAGGATGGGTTGGAAGTTCCAACAGTCAGTAAGAGAGATAACTGCAACAGTGGTGGAGAACGAAAGAGCAATGATCTTGTAGGATTTCCTAATCCAGTCTAATAAACTGTCGATGGATAACCAAACAGACATTATTGTGCTGGTTGACAAACTCCAGAAAAAAAAAAAAAGCACTAGTGATAGAAGTAGTGATCCAACGTGACAGCAACATCAAGAAGTAGGAACACGAGAAGCTGGAAAAAGCTGGAAGAGATGTGGAACGTGAAGACAACAGTAGTGCCATTGGCAAAGCTTTCATAGCTGTTACTTCCAAGCTCCAAGCGCAAACATTGTTCTCAGTCAAGTGTACAGAAAGTAAAACTAACACCATAAAGCCATGACCTCACAAACAGTATATCTTCCAGTTTGGATGTAAGTAGATTGTTGTGTGCATGTGTACACAACAGTATAATGCAACTTCAGTGAGATGAGGCTTGCAGTAAGGACCTCAAATGCTTCCTAATGATAAAACAGTTGAATTTTGGCAGCTAGGCTGTGATCTAATTCAACTCCACTTTCCATACAGATACTGGATACTGTGGTTAATGAAATACCTTCATACCCCCCAGCAGGATTGAAGCCTACAGGTGAAGCTAGGGAGAAGTGGTTATCAAACTTGTGATGGTTTCGTGGCCTCTGTTCGCTAAAGACTTCAGAAGGCATACAAGGGCGGAGTACGTCTTGCTCTGCAGTGGAGCGACTGGAATAAACCAAGGTGGAGTCGCAAAAGCAGGCAAAAAATACTGCTCACCAACTCGCCTGAAATCAAGTAGCCGCTGGTATCGCAGCTCTGGAAACTGTGAACAAAAGGTGATTGTTTGGAGCTTAAAAGTTGGCTCACTGTAGACAAATTACATGAGCAATAAACTGGGCCCTATTTGTTACTGAACTGGTAAGTGGAATTATTAGGACCCTTTTCAGTCTGTGGAAAGAATATCTAATCAGCATGGAGATTAAAGCTGGTGAGGCGTTCAGGGAAAATGATTAGCTTGTTAATTTATTTAATTACTAAATTTTAGCTGATTAAAAAGTGGGGAGTCAAGTAGAGCAAACAAAGGAGGCATGACAAGAGTGGGCTTGTCTGTGTGCAAAAGTGTAGTTGTGTCAAAATAAATGCATGAAAAGTGTGAGGTTAGACGGCAATCACATAACATCATTATGACCTCCAACAACAGGTTATTTAATTATTGTATCTTTTTGATTTCCAAACCATTACTTACTGAGTCATTTTACTAAGTCACAGTCACTCGTGTCTCACAGTCGTCTTTCTGCTGCAAAGTCAGTGCATCATTCCCAAAGTGTGAATTTATCGGAGTATGATAGTAGAGATTAAACTGCTACTGTACATAGAGAGCATATATAATAAAAGAAATGTATGAGGGTGGATGTGTAAATGAAAAACACCCTGCTAAACACCCCAGGCCAATTTAAAATCTGCTACTAAGTGACGTTCAGCAGTAAAACTAAACTAGTCGTGTCGGGAGATATGGATCTTTCATTCAGTCTTCACTGAGACGTTTCCCATCTCTCTCTTCATTCACTCTTTTAATCTTTTATCCAGAGGGGTCTCATCCCTGCTTTATTGTTTGTATTCAGTCGCGCTCGCATCACTCCAAACACGTATCACAGCCTTTAACTGGTCATATTCAAGGAGGAAAGCAACTTTAAAGTCATGTGATGAAACTTTTCTTTAGAAGCAACAATAAAATGTTAAGCTAGTTCGTATTCACATTCAAATTTCCTGTTTTTTTTTGTTTGTTTGTTGTGTCTCCATTACCACTCCAATACTCCTATGCAGTCATGAGTGAGATCATCTTCATGGAGCACAGCTTTAGCACTTTCTCTTTCCAGGAGAAGAAAATATTAGAGGAGTCACTAGTTTAACTTTGACTACAAGGCCTGCACTGGAGAGCTGTTACATTTGTTTTGAGATATGGACTTACTGGGTTTCACAGCCTCAAAGGGGCTTTCTCAGTTTCAGTTAGACATTATATGTCCTCTGGGGGGGAAAAAAGCACACTTTCACATTTGACATGTGCTGTAGTAATGAGGAGTCTAAATCCTGCTGCTCTCACTTCCAGACATCATTGTTAAGGCTGAGGCCAATATAAAAGTGGGCTGGGAAAAGATATTTGAGATATTTCCGAAATGCAGCTGCAAAACCTTTCCAGTCGCATAGTATCATGATAATGTCTGATAGCTTGGATAGGCTACATTACCGAATGTTAATGGCCTCTACATCAGAGACTCTGTGGGACGTCATCTTAATGAGATTTCTCATGGTAAAAGGGTAAAATGTTTTGTTTTCTTTTTCTCTTTTTTTTTTTTTTCAAAATAGAAAGTTGCCTACAGGCCAAGGTATGACGCTAAAGCTGTTATAAGCAGAAACATTCAAGGACAGAAAGGAATGTCTGACATAGTGGAGAGGGGTGTGAAGCAATAATCATGTAAATAGAGTTCAAAATGATGCACATTTTTAGACTGTCTCTCCCTCAGGTTAGTTCTGTACTCGTTTGTGCACAAAAAAAGTGATGAAAAAAACAAGTGTTTTTGAAAGAGCTGAAAGTTTTTTTTCACCCAAGCAGAAGTGGCCGGTTTCTGCATGAAGTAGAAGTAGTTTTCTCGGACCGTCTCTGATGTTAGCTTTCAGCATGACGTTCAATTTGTCCAAAGCATCACAACCATTTTTCTTTTGAGCTGCACCAATAAATCAATACAATCAGTTCATCTCATCAGGTTACGTATAAGTGTTCAGTATGGATCAGTCTCAGGCTGAAGCACCGATACCCAGCGGCCCACCCAGCTTTTTTACAGCAAATCTTGCCCAAAACTTATTATGGTTGTTGCCAGAAATCCTTTTAGAATGCCTGCTTTATCCGTGGCAGCACTTGAGCTAACCCCTTTCTTTGTCAGTTACGTCAAAATATATGTTAACAAGCACACTAAAAGTCTGAGGGTGAATGCTGAATGATGTTGTGACCTGCTCTTGTGAAAGGGTTTTAAGCTACCATAGCATAACACATTTCTTGTTTCATTTTCTCAGTCAAAATACTGCCAAACCGCAAATTTTTAACAGGATAGTATTTGTTCCACTTTCCGCGCTGCAAGTTTATGACATCATTAGAGTGAAGAAAAGGGAACCACAAGGAATAGCAGTTATATACTTCTTCTTTTGACCTTTTTCCCCGTCTGGGGTTTGTCACAGCAGATCATCATTCCACATATTGATTTGGCTTGAGTTTTAAGCTGGATGACCTTGACACAACCCTCCCCATTTTCCAGGCCTCAGAAAGAGCGCAACCAGTTTTATCAACGTTGTACATTAATAACAGCAGCTGATCTAATTATTTAGCAATAGCGAAGTCGACAATGACATGGCTGCTCCTAAACACAGCCAGATCAACAGTAACCTAATGAACAACTCCTGACTCCAGATGTTATTAGTTAGTTAAGCGCAAGGAAACCTAGCATGCCTGGGAATTACTTTGCTTTTCCAGCTTTGGAGTCTATAATGGACTGAAAAATAAATAAGGCCAGGTAGGTTCTGGCAAAGGAAGAGTCATGAAGGAAAGTAAAAAGATAGAATGAGGGCATTAAGCTCTGAGGCATGAAGACTTATGTTGGCCGGGTGTTTAGCGAAGGTTCAGTGATCCATCAAAGGAATGCCTGTCACTCCTCGCTGCCTTGCAGTAACTCCCGCCAACCTCTCTCTCCTTCCCTCTATGCCTGTCTCTTTCTCTGTGTCCTTGCAGAACGTTTCCTGGGGTAAGCAGTACTCTTATGCGCTCTTCAAAGCCATGAGCCACATGCTGTGCATCGGGTATGGTGCACGGGCACCCGTCAGCATGTCTGACCTGTGGATAACCATGCTCAGTATGATTGTAGGCGCCACGTGCTACGCCATGTTTGTGGGCCACGCTACGGCTCTAATTCAGTCGTTGGACTCCTCGCGCCGGCAATACCAAGAGAAGGTAAGAATCACGCAACAGGATGCAGAAATTATCTTTTCTTTTTGGTTTGACAGGGTCATTGGTTTTGTATGATTTTCTTGATGCCAGATGCTGGTTTCAGAATTGAAACATGATGGTATAATGCCAAATTCATCAATGCTTGTTGTCTCACGGTAAGTATCGATGATTTGATATGACAACAGAGGAGGTTGCCCTTTTGGAGGAAGACTTGAATTAGCTCATCTTTCAGTTGCTTTGTGGACCAATGATGTACTAAATGACATATGATTTGGAAAGAGGATTTTCTTCTTCTTCCATGCAGATCGAATCAGGACAAGGGTGAGGAGGAGGTCCAGGACAGGACCAGTCACCCTCCTGTCTTTGTACTGCCAGTGAAATTTTTTTTTTTTTTTAGTTACTATTACATAATTTAGGGGGTTGTTTTGTTTTGTTTTTTCCACATGGAGAGTGATTATCCAGCATTTCACTCGACCACCATCTGTGATCCCGCTGACAGGCCTGGGCATTTGCCAGAACAGCCAGCCATGAGTGATGAGCTTTATGTTCACACGCAAGAAGCCAAGTTCAACTCCCAAACTTAAGTTTATGTTGCACAATTCCACGTGCAGCACATGCAACACTTTGGTGAAGGGGATTAAAGTCATCCATGTAATATACCGTGTCATATCAAAACATGCTCATGCTTAAAACAAATAATTAAGATATTATCAAAACTGTGTGACCTTGACCTATATGGTTGAGTTATGAGATACATGAAGTCACCTTATCTTTAAAATGAGACAAGAATAAGGTTTAGAAAAGTCAAATATGTCATTCAAACTACAAATTATCAAAAGACTCAACAATTATAAGAGTTGTTCTGCAGGGTCACCTCTAACTATGTGACATGCTCTGTAACCTTTCACACATACTATTGCAGTGCCTATTATATTAATTTATTATTATTTTAACAACAAAGCAAGCCAAAATATAGCTAAAAAAAACAGATGAATAAAGAAAGGTAATCTTTAGAGGTTCTTAGAAAGAAAGAAAAATCCCAATATTTGCATTGCTGGAACAAGTGCATGTTGATTGCATTATTTTATTTTAGTCAGCAGGCTGCAATTTGCAAATTAGAACACAGTCAGTTGTGGTCTTGTTGTGTTCATCCATGCACATACACAAACTGTGCACATGCACAAAAGCAGAACAAATATACAAAGGACACATTATCCTCTGGGAGCTTGTTGCCATAATTCTTATCAAGGTATCACCACAGTCACCTTGGCTGAGTCTACAACAGGACATGTTGGGATGCCGCTTCATTAATTTACACCCCACTTATATAATCATTTATATGGTTTCAATTTATTCAAATGCGATGGCCTGACCTTGCCCGCTGCTTTCATGGTCATGGCAATCTAGAAAAAACACTCGTCACTGGTTTTGCAACAGCTTTGCGAAGCTGTTTAATAAACTTGTCATTACTGTGGGAACAGTAAACAATAAAAGCTTCATTTAAAGAACCCAGAATTCACAACTTAGAAAGAAGGCTATTTTTGAATATTCTAAAAGACGTGTAAAAAAAAACGAAGAATGAGGGAAGTTTGTTTCATGGTGATACCAGCAATGACAAAAATCCTTCAATTTGATCTATTTATGACAGACGTGTGGTTTTTAGCTCAGGTGTTGGTTCACAAAACTCAGTTAGACATTCCTGTGATTCAGTAGCCTGCTGATCCACCTTCAACAGCAATAACTTGAGGTTGTTGTTTCCTTCATAACCAGACCGGAAAACACCTGCTGATGTTCATTAAAGGCCTGTAAGTGCTACTTAGCACTGCCCACATCATCATTATTATTAGTAGTAGTATTATTTTTCTTTCTGACTTAAATTTGGGTATATTAATTATGACAAAATGGGGAAAAAAAGTCATATGAGGTGGTATTTGACCAATGCTAAGAACCACAATAATCAGACAAGCTTTATCATGTTTTTATATTAAAAATCAGAGGGGGCACTAACTTTTACACATTATTGTAGGTTAGTTTAAAGATGTTTAAGTTTAAAATAACCCAGCATAAATAACATTAAGAAGATAGCTCTTTTAAACTCTGATTTATCTTAAACTTGAAACGTAACTCTCTAATTGATCACACTCTTCAGGCTAATTCTAACATATTCCAACAAAAACCAATGACAGCCGCTTGCCCAGAGCAAACAAGTGATCAGTTTGAAGTTGCACTTTGAATTAGTGACATGCCTCTTGCTAAGTATGTGATGTACATCTGCTTCACAGCAAATATACTCAATCTACATCCCTTTTTTAAACAAGCCTCTGGGCATCTGACTGACAGTTTTGAGGTTCTGAATGCCACGTTCATGGGAACGATGCCCCAGTGTGCAGCCAGGTTCATCCAGGGCTGATTTGCTGCATGGCTGTGCATATCACTGGAGCAGGCTGAGGAGCAGCAGGGATGAGTTCAGGGTGCTGAGCCTCTAGTCATTACATCTATCTCTGCCACAGCTGGGGGGCTGGAAACAGGGATGGAAAGATGGATGTGGGAGTGTGCTTGTAAGCTATTTGAGGAAAGAGGGTGGTTGTGATGAGAAGACATGACGCAGGTAAACATTCTTGTCAATAAGTTCAAGTCACGTTACAAACTTTGTTCTTTAATTACTTGTTTCAATAGCGCTTTCATGTATGTTTAATATAAGCAAAGGCGGAATGTAAAATAGAGATATGAATAAAGAAAGAACATTTACCATGAAGTAGAAGGAAGAATGCGCAAAGTGAACGCTGTAGAGAGTAGAGTCAGAGAAATAATTGAAGGGGGAAAGAAGGAAATGAGGGACTAAAGTATGCATGATATTAAGACACTCCTGCTGTGATGCCATGGTGCTGAATTACTGCAAGCCAGAGGACAGCTGTATGTCATTCATCAGAGGGAGAGTTAGTCCCTACGGCTGCTTTCCTCATTTCTGCACAAATGTCGGTTCTCTATATCTCTTTTGATCTTATGCATAAAAATCTGATGAAGATTTAAGGCATTTTTTTAATATGAAAATATGAAAAATCAAAAAAAGGTTCACCAACTGTGAAGCACAAAGGGAGGCCCGATATGGGCTGGACTATTTTTAGACTGAGAAAGAGATGGACATATGGAAAAAGGGATGAGGTAGAGGAATGAGAATGGCAGTCAGCAGTGATTTAAATGACTTCATTAGAATGTAATTCATCAACCAAGAAAAAAAATACAAATTAGGATTTATGTGAGAATTTAGGCAATTCAAGGATTTATGTGAGAATGGAAATGAGTCATTATGGAAGCTTATTGAAATGTGAGGACTCGTATCAAACCCAAATGTGCCACCCTTGCCTGATTCTGTGCCCTGCCTTGACCATTTGAGTCAAAATGGCCTGGCTGAGCCACTGTGGACACTCCTGCTTCTGCAATGTGAACTCAAAATAAATCAATTTCCCGCAAACAAAACCCTGGTCCCTTATCACCTTCCTGCAGCCAGGAGAGGAATCAATGAAGGTGGCATTGTGACTCAAGTGTCTTCTCTCGCGCTGACAAATTTCATTTTGTGGGGCTGGTTGCATCACACTGGTCAAAGAGCTACCAACCTCACCGCTTCCCCGCTGCTCTACCATGATTTCCAGAGGGAGCTTCAGAGAAAGTGTTTATTTTTCAGGTGTCAAGCCCGCTGTAGGGATGGGAAGATTGTGCTCACCTCCTTGCCTACGGCAAAGCTGGAAGGAAACAGAGGCTGATCAAGATGGATTAGCTCAACAGTCCTTTCTTTTTCTCTCTTTTCTTCCTCTTCTGGGTCAATACTTGCCTTCAGGTTAATTTGGCCAGAACTGAAACCCTTGAACAGATTCAATTAATTACCAAAAACAGGACTTTGTTACTAATGGGGCTGCATAAATCTTTTTTGTATGTGCAGTGCTGTAAGAAAGAAAATGATCACACTGCTAAACAAATCAAAAGAAACTATCAAAGAAACAAGCTATGTTTGACAAAAAAACCCTGACATTTGCTGATAGAGTTTACTTGGTTTCAGACCTGCAGAACAAGCTCAGAGCATTAGAGAGGTGCTCCGTTCATAAAGGTCCACCCTGTAGACATTATCCAAGAGCTTCTTGAACTTCTTGAGTTTGACACTAATAATCAATGCTGCCTTTACAATAAATCATTAATCAAGTGCAGTTGATACCATCAGGGTAATTATCTATTCAGCTATTTCTCCAGAATGTTGAACGTCTTTCAACATCGCATTAAGATGGGACTTCCTGGATGGACAATTCGAACAGCTACCTTGGTCTGACGTAGCCCTGAGTCTGTTCCTGTACTTATTGTCCTTCACCACCCGCCTCTCTCTTTCTACCTCACCCTCCACGTGCAAAGAACCAGGACATGGCACCATGACTGCGAGAACGCAACTTGTCCTCAGTATTCTTTGCTGTTTTCCACTTAATTTAAGGTGTACTCTTGAAAACAACAGATTTTCCACATGTGTATATGAATTATGGGACTTCTAGGGGGTTGAAATCTATTTAAACTGATTCATGTGCTTTTCTTCTGCCTTTTCCAGTATAAACAAGTGGAGCAATACATGTCCTTCCACAAACTTCCAGCAGACTTGCGACAGAAAATCCACGACTACTATGAGCATCGCTACCAAGGCAAAATCTTCGATGAGGACAACATCCTGAGTGAACTCAATGATCCACTCAAAGAGGTGAGACAGCTTCTTTCTTAGAACCCTACAGTGATTTTAAACATCCACTTCTCACATTTTCCATTTGAAGGCTCCAGGTATTATTTTTAGAGCTGGTGAAAAAAAAAAGCACACCAAAAAAGGTTCCTGAAAGAGTAGTGCCAGACAGTTTTAGTTTTGAAGCATGAATCGGTCTTTTGTTGTTGTTTTTGTGTTCGTTTGTTTGTTTCCCTGAGGATGAGGGGTGATTGCATTTGGCAAGATTGAATGTGATGTTTGTGAAACTGAAATACCGACACCTGTCATCTCGTCTTGGAAGGTCAAGTAGAAAAACAGAAAAGCAGATTCTCCTTTGTATCGCGGGTGAATCCAGACTGAGCATCTGTCAGTTTAAGAAGATATTCTCCAGAAATGTAACCTGTGTCTCGCCTTCCTTTGTGGTAAACACTAAGAAGTTGTTGAGCTCCTTAACAAGTGCTGTCCACCAGACCGATTGCACAAAAACAAGGACACACAGACCATATATTTCACAAAGAGAAGCAATGAGTCGGAATATTAAAGTTTTTTTTTAAATTTTTTTAGGGGAGGGGGAGTGAGGGACCAGTTCATGGCTGAGCTCTTCGTATCAGCACATTACACGGGTAATTATGCGAAGGGACACTGGAAAGCTGGGAAATAAACAGCAAAGCAAGCATAAGGCCTCAAAGCCATCTTTCACGTAGCCCCATTCAGTCACCTTGCAGAGTGGAAAGCTGCAGTGTGTGTGTTTGTGTGTGTGTGTGTGTGTGTGAGAGAGAGAGATGCTTACAAAGATGGCCCAAGGATTTTAAGGTTTAATACAGAAACTTGTGTAGAAAGAAACATAAAAATCTAATTGAGACAGTTTGTGTTTTGAAGGTTGTGGTTTACCATAACAGCCTCTTTACCAAACAAAAGGCGTAAAAACAAAGAATTTAAATTCAAAGATATCCCTTAGACTTTTTAAGTAGACTTTAATAATTCTATTCAGTATTATTTAGATTTTTCTAATTGTGGAATGAGTCAAAAATAACAACTGTTGCCATTTTCATTAACTTCCATCAAATTTCACTGGTTTGCTACTACAGAAGCCCTGGATGGACAAATGAAAGTCTGACTTTAAATCAGGCAATTTTAGGCAGCTATGTTTTCAATTCAATTCAATTTAAATTCAAACAATATTTTTGTTAATCATCAAAAAGAAATAAATTTATCTTTTGAGGAGGGACTGAGAAATATTTAGTTGGTTGCAGTTTACAGTATGAGCCATTAGGTGTCACTGCATCGTACACACCGGACCTTCAAGTAGACTTGATTTCTGAGTTGAAATTAAAATCTGCTTTACTTAACTTTAATTTTGTTGAAGCTGTTGTGCTTCTCAAACAGGATCCTGTAGTTTGGCTTCTTTCCCTTCTTACGTGTCGGCTTTTGAGTTTGGTGCATTTTGATCAGACTGGCAGTTTTTCTCATGTGACTTATTTTCTTGAGCTGCTAACTGTGGGATTTAAGTGCTTTCCTCCATGCCAGGTGTGCAGCTGGATTTTACAAAGGACGTTGTCTAGCTTAAGTGAAAATGTTTATTTGCGATTCAAAAATAAATTTAAAAAAAATATGTCATTGTTACGTGCGGACCCTTTAGCTAATTATTCCTCGTATTCTCTCTGTTTTAAAAAGCAACATGGCTGCCACCAGCTTTTAAGTTCCACTTCTCTGAATGAACTTACTTTGCCAACCTTTATTTAAGTCTTATTAGACTAAAAGCAACTGTGCTCTTCATAAACTATAAACCATGCTCTTCATAAACAGTAATAAATTCTGGTTTAATCAACTAGATACAGCTTGATTTGCAAGCATGTCACCACTAATGGCTTGTTCCATGTAATCGGGGTTCATATTTTATGCGTTGTAAACATAGTGATGCTTGGATGCACTTGGGCTCTGATGTAAAGGGCCATACGCTTTGTCCTGAGGAGTTATGGGAAAACCTCTCTAATGCAGCTTGATCAAACCTTTCTAATGCAGCTGGATCAGAAGAACGTCCCAAAAGCCAGGCGTATGTCTGGGCTTGAAAACTCACTGACGGCAGTCTAATTGGACCTGATGGCATCTGTGAGAAGCAATCCCCTACCACAGAGACCCCACTTGACAACCCACAGGTCACCCCAGGACACCCTCAGATGTTCTTTGTCCAAATTCTGACTGGTCGGAGATCTTTTGAGAGCACAGCGAGGACTTGCTCATTATTTAGTCATGATATTATCCTTGATTGGTGTATGTATCCCACTGAGAGCTGACTCATTGTGATGCATTACTTTCTAAGGAGAGCAGATTTTTAGATCTTTTAGCTTCACTGTGCAGCAGTCAGGCTAGCTAAGGATGCAGAGTCAACAAAAGCATGCTTAAAGTATATTCTAACATGTCATTTATTAAAAGTTCTGTCTATATTTACCTCATAAAAAAAGAATAAATAATCAAGAATCAGAATAGTACTGGCTTAAACTATGAAGTTTATAGGGAATTTACATGAAAACCCACGTTAGAGGAAAAAAAGAACTGCCCTGATTATTAAGCTAGAATAATCTTTAATATGATACATGTCCTGTATGAAAGTGAAAATATTTTACTTGTTAAAGAAACCCTTTTATTATAAGTTCTTTCCAAGGTTTCAGGGGTTTCTGTTCGTTCTGGTGCATATTGAAAGTCAAATTCAGGTGACAGGTGATCCATCACATGAAACAAGTTGTTGTCCTTATGTGGCTGTTGGCACAATACACAAAAAAAACAACTCACCATTGCTGTTACAGGATGTTCAAATGTGTCACAACACAACAAGCAGCGATTGACTCAGTTGATAGAAGGCATTACAATCCAGTTGCTCTAAGAAATGCAGCATCGAAAATAAGGATGAAAAAAAACACACTGATATTTCAGTAAAAACAGCAAATGGTAGCTTCAGAAAACAGGCGTGTTTTGTGTTTTTATGTTTTCAGCAGATATGTTCTTGCTATTTAAAGAGCAAAAGGTACTAGATTCTCACGTCTTCTCCCAGCTGCCAAGTCCGATGCCGCTTTTAAAATCCCACCTCCTCCCCAGGTTTTCTAAAAAAAAAAAAAACTAAAAAAAAAACCTTAAAGCCAAAGCTCAAGTGTGTTTTATAACTGATAAAGCATTAGAAGTCTCGATTGTCTGAATTGGCTGTCTGAAATGTGTGTAACCAGGGCCGTAAAGATTAGAAAACTGTGAGCTCCAGATTCTTTTTTCTTTTTTATTTAACAATAATTAAGAAACAAAGAACGAGTCAGCATTCAACACATCCTCTGTCCGCTCTGTTCCTCTCTAGGCTCGGTGAAATCAGATAAAATAAGAGAAATATAGAGTCACATCTCTTAGAAATTCATGCAAAAATGTTGAATATTCATATACTGGTATTTATAACATTTACAACAGTCCAGGACATTCATTGGACATTACTGACAATGTCATACTCATTTGTTCATTTCAGTTCTTTGAATAAATAAACCCTTGGAATTATTATGAAATCATTTATTATAATAAATGGAGGATTTTAGACAGGCATTCTGTTTGTTTTTTTCATTACCTCTCTAGATAAGGTTCAAGATGAACGGCAAAACAAACTAGCTTATATCTCCGAACATTTCCCCCCACAATGGTAGTTGGAGCACAATAGCAGAGTAAATTACACCATAGTTAGATGATGGACGCTAATGCAACGGTAACGAGTGATGATGATTCATACAACACATGCAGCTATTTACACTCCTGCATCTCAGTGGAATAAGACTTCATCTAATACAGATTAATTAATCATCTTTAATTGTCACTGCCACTAAGTTGCTTGAAAATTCATTTCATTCAAATTTTGACATTTCAGAGGGGGAACTAATAGACTTCTTTAAAAGGTATATCAGGTGTCGGTCTTAGCAGAGTCTGAAAAATGCTTTTACCTCCAGTTTCCAGTTTGTTGATTAGGAATTTGTCTAGTAAAAGGACCACCTTGTTTTATTTAGTTTGTCAAATGATGTCAGATTATGTAACTTTTACATACACGTACAGCACCCATATCACAACGATGAAACAGCGGAGCCTCCTCACATATCAAATCCCAATTTAGCCTGTGGTTACAGCCATGTGTGCATCCCTGTGACAGTCCTAAAAAGGCTTGAATCAAGGCAACTGGATTTAGGATTACCGTGACCTGGATGTCTGAGGGTCTACAGCAGCATATCCCTGTGAAAGCATTATGCATGTTTCCTGTGCATCTCCCTTATATTCTTTTATTGTATCAAAGAGTGCAGCGAGACCAAGCATCTGGGTCCCCATGATTCTCAACAGGATATGTACACACATATATAATTATTCCATCTTTGATGTGACATCTGTGTCGCTCCAGGCTTGACAGGTAAAAGTGCACATATGTTGCATCAGGTCATGACGTGTTATGCCTAATGCGATTTAATGCGATTATGTCATCATTTATGAGACATGCAACAAAAGATTTAAAGAAAGTTTATGTAGAAAGTGGAAGGCTATGGTTTATAATACAAGCTAAAAGGTTTAATGTGTCCAAAATGTTTTCATTTCAAGTCCCTTTTAGAATTTCAGGTTCGACTAAGTCCTGAAAATTCTGCAACAGGTTTTATTTTCAAACACTGTTCAGGTTTTAAGTACTTTTCTAATAGGATGTCTTAGGTCTATATTGGATTAATTTACCAAAACAGAGAATTAATTACTACTACTAATACTACTATTACTACTTCTAATAGTAATGATAATAATAATAATAATGATGCTAATAATAATAATAATAATAATAATAATAATAATTAATAAAGTGGTTTTGACAGAAATAGCTAAAAAAAAATGAGAGAGAGAGAGAGAAAAAGATACTCTGATGTCTCTTAAACTGTATTTAAAATGAATCATACACCTGAAATATATATAAAGTTAGAATATTTCATGGGCTTTGGCGTTCAAATAAAATATGCAAACAGTTGACTCCCTATGACCTAACAGCAGGACAGTTTTGCTGTACGCTCTCCCTCTTTTCTTGCCTCTGTCTCCATGCGTCTTCTCTACCATATGACAAATGCTTAAATGGGCATAGCCCAAGATTGTTTCCCCATGAGGAATCCTAGTTGGCTATAAAAACTGCTTACTATCTAATTTATTAGTTCCGGTGCATGATTGAGGTCAGAGCCCCACGGCATTAGCTGACAAATGCATCTGAGGTTGAGCTAACATTCGTTGCGTTGCCCCTCATGTAGCCAAGCAAACATCGCAGAGATTGGTTATTCTTCCGTTAATGTCCTGTTGTCACGGGGGGAGGAAGAGTTATCTCTCATGTGGGGTCAACAACACGCCACTGCAGATGCCAAGTGCCCCGGCTTTCCCATCTGCACAGCAACAGAGATGCTGGACAAACAGAAAACAAGCTCCTAATCTCCTGCTGCGTCTGAGGGGACAGGATGAGACAAGAGAGATGGCCTGCAGCCGGCACCGGGGGACAAACTCATCAGGATGTGATTCATGTGCCAAAAAGTTTTCTGTCAGGAAAGATGTGGGAAGCGCTTTAAAAGCATTAGGGTTAAATCAGCACTATGAATTCAAGTCATTTATGCTAACAGACATCAGAAGCAGAGGTGAAAGAGTTGTGGAGGGGTTTTGTGTCAGACTGTTTACCCTGCTGCTTGTTTTTCAGGTTTCAGATGGAAATATTTGCATAATCCTTGGCGTGGTGTCATCCGTTTCATCAAACTCTTTCCCTTTGCTTCCACCAGGAAATTGTCAACTTCAACTGCCGTAAACTTGTGGCCACCATGCCTCTGTTTGCCAACGCGGACCCCAACTTTGTGACGGGGATGCTGAGCAAGTTGAAGTTTGAGGTTTTTCAGCCCAATGACTACATCATCAGGGAGGGCACAGTCGGGAAGAAGATGTACTTCATTCAGCACGGCGTTGCAAGTGTGATCACCAAGTTCAACAAGGAGATGAAGCTGACCGACGGATCTTACTTTGGAGGTAAGATCCTGAACACTGACATCTTACACCTTTCAAATTTTCTGGCTCCAAAGAACACGCTCCCAGTAGTCATGCAGATATGCTTACACACTAATATGCAGGGACTGAGGCCCTGCGTTTGATGCTGTTGGAAGTTATTGTAGATTCTCATTAACCAGTGTTGGACGTTAGTCAGCTTCCGTGGTTACATAACCTCTCATCTGGTTGCTGGAGTGGGCCAAGCCACGGATCAGGCATCCCTTAGGACACTCACAATTCCCTCCCTCCTCACTCTCACTTTGACTCTCACCCTCACACACACATGCACATGCTTGAATTTTTCACCCCGTCCATACGTTCCCGCTGCATTTACTTGGCACTAATCATGAGCAGTCTCTGAGGACTTGTCTTCTGTGCAAATTCAGGAGCGCTTCCCTCGTTCTGCTCCTTTGCTGAGCTTTCATTCTCTGCCCTTCCTTTTTCTCTCGCTTCTGGCACGCTTCCCATTCTCTCTCCCAGACATTACAGACGCCATTAATTTTTTAGATGTCAAATGTAATTTCATTGCATGTTGTTTACTCCAGCTAAATCCACCGGCAGACAATGTTGCCTATTTGAAAGTGAAGTTTCCTCTTTTGGAGCTTCTTGCATATTTTATCTTTTGAGTTCATTCCTACTATGGAAAGAGACTGAAGGAGTCTAAGAATACCTTCACTTTGGTGTCTTTGACTGCAGTGTGCGTCTCGCAGACAAGCTAAAGAAGGCAGTGAGTTGTCTTCTCTGTTGCACGCTGAAACCACATGATTTGTGTCAAATATTCTCTGAATATATTTCTGCACCCCTGGCCAAAATGTAACCAATTGATACAAAATTTGAATTCTTGTTTATTCTGTCAAGAGAGTATTAACTTGATTTTGTCATCACTGGTTTGCATGACATCCACGGGAGTGGACACATCAGTGACTTGCTTAAAAATTAGAAACTTAAAGAAAGGAAATTAAGCATAACATGCATGAAAAGGATTAAGTTATAGATTAAAAATGTGATTAATATTTTATAAAGCATTAATTTTAAATATCCATCTTTTGCAGTTATAAAATAATAATAATTATAAATATAGAAAAGGGAAACATCTTTTTTTTTTTAAATCATACTCACATTTGTAAATGTTTTTTTTTTAAGATGGATAAGAGGCTTTAAAATTATGTTTTGCTTTCTTTCAGAAGAGTCATGGACCTTCTTGCATGCAATGATTTCTCTTTTTACATCTTTTCACAGACTCTGATATTTAGGTCCGCATTTCTCATTGTTTGTATAAGCTGGAAAATGGGCATTTAATTGATGAGTCATTTAATCTCTAAGCTAAAGTTTAAAAGCAAACAGAAAACAGAGATGAATAATCTTGAACTCACTCGTCCCCAAGAACAAACTATGACTCCAGAAAATGAATTAAAGGATTTATCTTTTTAAACATCCATCTGAAAAATGGTTATATGACAGTCCCTAAATGTTTCATGTTTTCTCTTATGCATGATGTGCAGAGTTTCACGATCAGTCCAGTCTGTATTCCTTCACAAATGCACTGAGGATTTAAAAAGTGCAAATAAATTAATAAGCTGGATATTTTGCTATGAAAGAAAAACAAAATGAAATTAGCAGTAACTTTAAAAAAAAAAAAAACACAGTTCACCAAAAAATGTAAGAATGTGCAGGCAAGTTGAAAAACACTTTTTTAAATTCATAATATCTGAAAAAAGCAGATATGCATACCAATAAAAAGTGGAAATTTATGCTCATACATTCTGTCTGTGCCTGTACCTGCTGTTTGCCTTCTGCCCTGCTGATATTTTTACCTGTTTGCATGACATTAGTAAATGATCATTCTTTTACCTCCCTCAGAACATTCACTCTCCCCTTACAACCAGGCCAAAGTGTGGCTAGAATACAAAATCAGCAGGAGGGATGGATACAGAGCAGAGAGAGGGAGAGGAGTATCAAAACTGAGTCAAGACACAGGAAACTATTAGCATAATGAGCAGGACATCTGTGAGGACAGTAGGTCACAAAGCACCTTTAGCCACAGTCAACACAACACCTGCATGCTGAGAGGATACTCATGGGTCTGTGTGGGCAGGATTACATATTAATATCACAAAGCCTTGTTGTGAAGTCACTGTGTGGCTTCAGGACTAGCAGAGTTGCTATAATGCTTGGTCTATGACAGGCAGCAGATGAGAACCCCTTTTGGACTTGAATGTCTTAGTCAGAGAGACTAACTCCCCTCAGCCTCAGTGATGAGGAGACACGAGGGAAGGGAGCTGGTTGCCATGAGAGTTTGTGACACATGACGTGATGGCAAATTATCCTCAGTGCTCCAGGGGGTCAACGGTGATGCTTTGTGACAAGGCAACAGACACGTGTCAAACTGCATTATGAGAAGTGATAACAACGTTCTGACGCACTCATGCACAAAAACACCTTAAAATACACCCAGGTTTTCCAGGTGACAGGCCTGAGATTTTAGACATGTTTTAGGGTTTGCTACAGATTTGTAGAGGATATTAAACAAGTAACACAGTGACATTAAATCACGGGTTCAAACGTAATATTTGCCATAGGTTCTTTGTATGTTGCTAGTGCTCGCCTGTATCTTAACATGGAAATCCAAGTCACGGCAGCACAAATCAACGTTTGTCTTTTTTGAGGTTAGAACAGTCAACATAAACCAGGCCAGCTGCATGACATATTGTGTAAAATATCTGCAGGACACCTGAAGTATAGCGTGTCAGGTTACTTTTTGTACTGTTCAGGTGTGTCAGCTTCCCTCCCTCACCTCAGCATAGACTCACGAAAGTCATGATCCTTGTGGAAACAAGAAAGAGACCGGACCAGAGTAAATACTGGTCATCAAAGCAACTTAACCTCCAATTATAGAAGGGGGTAGTTGCTGGATGGATGGAAAGAATAATATCAATACTTATAAAGACTTTACAGTCTGATTAAACCACAGCTGGTTAAAGTGTGCACGCATCATATCAGATCATATTAATTATATCCAGCTCGCCACTGCTGTTTACATCCACCTTTCTAGACCTGAGCTGGCTTCTCAGTGTCAAGTCACACAATTACCTCGGGATGCTGCCACAGGGTGTGTCACACAAGCTTCTCAGCAGAGCAGTGTGTTGATATTAATACAGACCAACCACTGCCTGTCTGTCTTTCTATTGGCCCCTGCCTCCCCCCCTCACTTCCGAAGTGACCTGCAACGTGTCACTTTTTTTTTTTTTTTCCCCGTCACTTTTTCTCTTGTCCTTCTTTGTTAACACCGGTACAGCATGCTGTAAAGGCTTGCTTTTCCATTACAACAGCACTAACACCTTCTTCACACCCACAGCTTAAGAGCACCGCTCGCACATCTTGCACACTCCACGCACTATTTTCATGACAGCTCATGGCAGAGCCAAGAAAGATCGCACCATAACAAGTTGACATTTACCCATACGGAGGGGGGGGCGGGGGGGTTGAGCAGTAAGCTGCATACAAGTGCAAACATGGGCGGAGGTTAAGCAGTGTTAAGATAACGAGGAGAAATACTGGAGGAGGGATAAAATGATCAATGAACGGGGGCGGATGGATGGAACTGTGCGATCTGTGAACAGACACTGTAAATGTTACTTATACATCTATTGTACAAGATAAGCAACCGAAAATGACATTTCCTACCAATATGTCATGCCTGAACTCAGTGTGTGTATCTGTGTGTGTGTGTGTGTGTGTGTGTGTGTGTGTGTGTGTGTGTGTGTGTGTGTGTGTGTGTGTGTGTGTGT
>JBAMYA010000004.1:6298367-6309575 GCA_037176975.1 Arrhamphus sclerolepis | reverse complement strand
TGTGTGTGTGTGTGTGTGTGTGTGTGTGTGTGTGTGTGTGTGTGTGTGTGTGTGTGTGTGTGTGTGTGTATGTGTGGATAACACTCACATAACACTCACATTGAGCTGTCGCCATGCATATAGAGCAATTATTCTGATATTTCTGTAATATTACTTCATATTATTTCTGTAATATTACCTTTGAAGGATTAAAAAAAAGATTTGATTTAATACGTAAAATAAATTCATAATAATTTACTGCATTTCTTATCCTTTTTATTTATTAAAGTAAAACCAATATTATAATTGCATAAAACATGCATATCAGTTCATGTTAATCCAAATGAATAGAATATTTAATGAATAAAAGATGAAGTAAATCAGGGAGCAGTCCATGTTTAAAAACTTTTTAACAAAAAAAAAAGAAATAAAGAAAAGAAAAATCTGGATGTTGCATGCTATTATCTAGCCAGAAAATATTTGAAGAGAAGAAAAATGGGCTTCCAGCCAAAAAAAGAAACTGGCAGAAAGCCTACAGAAAGTCAAGAGTGGTCGGTTTTAATGCAGCTTCTTTCACTGCCAAGACTGGATACTAAAATGGACTTCCAACTGCAACTGCAGAACATTTCTTCAGGGTTTTTTCTTCTTATGCTATGATTTTTCTTTATGTTTTTTTTTTTTTTTGTTCATCACACTTGCAGTTAAAAATGAATCTGAAATCTGACCACATCTCGTGTGTGTGTGTTTAATCTCAGATGTAACTACAGAGATAGTGCTGCAGATGTGACTGGGGAGTACAAGGTCTATTTGGATAGGTTGCTGATGCATTGTTCTCCCGCTGTCTTCACATCTCAGCATGTCAGGACAGGAATATGGAGAAGCTGTGAAACAATAGCTCTGTTTGCTTACACATTATATTTTAAACCTGATGCAGTGCATTAGTGCAGCACTGCACTGATGTCTGCCATTGAAACGAGCTCTTGTATCATGTTATTGGACTATTAGTCCTCTACAGGATGATGGATTCTTTCATCATAGTGCGTGTGACGACAGTGATTAGGGGCTTCTCATTTTATTTACATTCCCATTAGAGCTTCTTCTCCAGAATCCATTCTGCTCACAGTTCATCTATATGATAATACGTAGGGTAATTACTTGGATGATTCCCTTTATGGAGTCCACTGCTGTTGCAGTTTCTTGATGTGTTTTCCTTTGTCTCTTTGTGTTCCTGCTCAACAGAGATCTGCCTGCTCACCAAGGGCAGGCGAACGGCAAGCGTGCGCGCCGACACCTATTGTCGACTGTTCTCCCTCTCTGTTGACCATTTTAATGAGGTGCTGGAAGAGTACCCCATGATGCGTCGTGCTTTTGAAACTGTTGCCATCGACCGATTGGACCGCATTGGTAAGACCTACACCCACCTGCTCTTTCTGATTGGTCGGACCTCTTGCCTGCCATCGTGCTTGTTGTCTTGTCTTTATCAGCATTTGTTTGCCCACTTTTCTCATTAAAGCATTGTGTGTGCCATCTGTGTGTGCTGCATGACCAGTATGCTACCTTTTGTTCTCCCTTGACTTTTGTCTTTTGTCTTAAATAACTTTCAAAACAATTTTGTTGGAAACTGGCATTAATCCTTCTGAACCAAAGTAGTGTTTTGTGGTTGGATTAATTGGAAGGCAGTGCATGTCGCTGTCCGGGAGGGAGTCAGGTCGCCCCCTCGTTGGTTTG
Source organism: Arrhamphus sclerolepis (assembly GCA_037176975.1). Lineage (NCBI taxonomy): Eukaryota > Metazoa > Chordata > Actinopteri > Beloniformes > Hemiramphidae > Arrhamphus > Arrhamphus sclerolepis. The sequence goes on along the minus strand of JBAMYA010000004.1, from coordinate 6,307,868 downwards.
GTGTTGACCCCCCCACTGGAAGCCAATGAGTGGATGGAAGCTAATCTTACATGCATGTGTGTCTGACCCTCTTTCCACTCATCTGCACTCCTGGGTATGAGCAGCACCCCGGCCAATGTCAGATTTATTATCACGCCAACACAGGCCGCACAAAAACAAACAAAGAGCAGTTGCTGCAATTATCTCACCATTAAAAATGCTATTTTTCTTTTACTGTCTAACAGTGAAATGGTCATTGAAGAGTAAGTGAACCATGACAGATTATAGTTAGATTAAATGAATGCAATGAAGACCAACAAAGACTTTTCCCAGTTAAAAAAGGGGCACATGTATGTAACACAAGCTGGGCAATAATTGGTTCCTTCATTACTGTAATGTTGCACACTGACCCGCTCCCTTTCGTAAATGGGATTAATCTGCTCAGTTTCTTCAGGAAAACTGTGGCAGAAATACTTTCCAGTCAGGTCAGACTCAAGTTGTAAAAAAAATAAATAAAAAAAAGTAGTGAAAATGCATTCATGAGTATAATGACGACAACTTTAAACAGTTACTGTCACAGATGGTACTCTGCATCTTGTAAAATATCTTATCAGACGGACTAACTAACGAGATTACGTCTAATTTAGTAACCTCATTGGTTACCTCTGGGATGCTTCAAATGTAACGTCTCTCAGCGTCAAACCGCAAAAGCCAACTAGAAATGTTATGAATCCATGTGCAAAACTGGGCATGAAATAATAAAGCTAACCATTTAAAGATAGAAATGTTTCATTTCTATCCAGTTGTATCTACTTGCATTGTATCGATTTGTTTAATTGTTTTTAAACGAATGGATACAACGCTTGTTCACTCATCCACAAGGCCTCTTTTTCTTCATTTTTGCTAGTGGAAACTCTTGAAATAACAGCTGTTAGCCAAATAATGACTATTCTCTATTAACCTTTTGCTGGTGAATCAAAGCGAGTTTTCATTTTTGTTTTTAAAAGACGATATTTTTAACATTGATTCCTCGCCTGTGCTGTGACAGAAAAAGAAGAAACTTTGAATTCAATGGATGAATCTCCTTTTAGTTTTAGTTTTTTTTTTGCGGGGGACGAAATCACCTCTTAAGTGATTTCTAGGTGATACTGATGTGTTTGATTTGTATAAATTTGAATAATGTCTCAATATCAGTAGTTTAGATTGCGGCCGGCCTCTACTTCTCTGTCATTTTTTGTTGTTTTTCTTTGTCATAGATTTGTATTTGTGAATTATTGTGACTGAGACAGGAACAGCAGTGTTTACAACTCACTTTGTGACACAAGATTGACTCAAAACTGAAAGACTAGTGTTCATATTAGAATTTAAATTAGTTTCTTAGGTTCTGATTGGTTAACAATAAACCGTAAATATATATATATATATATATATATGTGTATACTACACAAATATGAAACTCTGAATATTAAAGTACGAACATTAAGTATGTGTATGTAAGTCAAGTATATGTGTATATGTGTATTATATACAGTCCAAAAGTTTGTACCCCCTCCTTTAATTACATGTTGTTGTATATTTTTTCTTATTTTGTTTTTCGTCTCCTTTTTTATGTGTGTAAAATCATGATAAAAATTCCCCCGACCAAAGTGGATCTTAGTATTAGCCACACGCAACCACAGACGAACAAAGTCATGTAACTTTTCTCACCTTGCCATTATTCATTTAACAAAAAGAAAAAGAAAAAAAAATCATATACGCAATACTAAGTACCTCCTGTCTACTTCCAAGGGATTTCAGAGTAAGTTGCAGTCAGGTGCTTCTTACTCAGTATTGCCTTCATTTTCATTTTTTGGCATCTTTATCGTTGAATAGATGATGGCATGGTGGGAAAATAAAAAGCCTAATTCTTTTGTTTGTCTAAGGTAGTATTTGGCTAATACAAGGACCCAATGCAAACATGTGTTTTGTCCAGACATAAATAAACATAGGAAAGATAAGGGCTCACTAACATTTGCACATGATGGCATGGAAGTATAAGTGATTGCACACATCCGTTGCAGCATTAAAAAAAAGAAAGAAAGACAGAAAACCACACAAAAAAAGAAAGTTCTCCTAAGAATTGTGTTCATATACAACGTTGCCTGACGTGGGGGGCATAATGACGTCTTGATGGCTGGACTGCACATAGAAAAGTCAACATATACCTGCACAATGTTAACACCGACAATCTGTTGTTCATGCAAAACAAATGTACCAAAAATCAGTTTACATATCTACTGTATTTATTTATTTATTTATTCATCTATACAAAATCCATGCGTCCGTAGAATTCAGGAAATTATCTCAGTTTGACAAAAAAAAAAAAATTCACACAGAAAACTTTCCTCTTTCGTTCTGACGTTCACTTCTGTCTCACCAGACATCAACAAGCACACTTTTATGTCACCCTACCTTCTGGATTGCCAGCACTAACCACTGATTGTATTTAGTTGCATATGAACATAGTTCTCAGGAGACCAGGTTGTGTTTTATGCGTATGGTGAGAACAGAAAAACCATACATTCCCTCCAGAGGGTTTCTGTTTCACTGTGCCCTTTGATGTCAACTGTTCTGATCTACATTTGCCCTTTTTTATATGAAACTACCAGCTGGGTTAACTTTGAACTAATTACTGAAAAGTAAAAGCTGCACACTCTGCCTGGCACTTCACAGATTAGATCATCTCTGCAGATTAGATCCATCCTTTCACTCAAAACATGAAAGGGGTTTTGTCTCATACGATGGAAGATATCTTGTCATGGTCCGTGCTGGTTGTATCGTTTCTACATATGGACTGCATTTGGTTACATGCTTGTCTTGCTCTAAAAAGGAAAGAAAGAAGTAACCGTGCTTGGAAAAGAATTACATGTTTCACATTTGACATTATTTTTTATCTATCTAAAAATTATTTGACCAGGAGTCCGTCTTGAGACGAGCACATCTCGTTTTCAAGAGTGTCCTGGCCGAAGAGTAGGCACCAGGTAAACACTTTATTCCAATTCTGATGTTCGAACAGGGGTAAATTGCCCTTTTTGGGGCTTTGAAAATGGATCCAGTCTCAAATTCATCCCCAATCAATTGACTTATTGCTGAAGGTCACATTACCTGTTTAATTTCTGCATATGACATAACTCAAGTCACCCTCAATCGGCCTGCAGATGTTTTGAAGACTGCATTTAACAAGCAGACAATTAAGACAATCAAGGAAACAAATAAATCACCTTTACTGTTACATACCACCTTTCTCTTATAAATAACATAATCTTCACTGAAAAATCAGAAGGGTTATGGACACATACTCAGTTCTATTTGTGTAACATTTTTATTTAGTCTATGAATCCTTTTGCCGAGACTCTGTTCATAAATAAAACCACATCTGCAAATTAGTAATACCTCTGCTGATTTGCAATGTCACATACAGTTTTTGTACAAGTCCCATTACATTATTTATTCATGTTTTCACTACTTAATAAAATAAGTTTGTTTCTGATTGTCTAACTGTAAAGGTGGGGCAAGCAATTTGCACCCTGTTTTTTTTTTCTTTTTTACTTTTGTTAATGTTTTGTTCTAATATAAACAAGATGTGATGTTATACAGAAATCGCTTATCCTTCCTTTAAATATTACATCTGTCTTGTGTAAAATAAATAAATAATATTAAAATAATTTTAAAAATTAAAAAAAGAGAAGATCGTTAGGATAAAATAATTAAATTTGACTTTCTACATTACCGTTTTAGTAGGTATGTTTTGTTTAGGATGCAAGTTTCTGAAACTAATTTACAACAGTTCCATCGTCTGTGGTCTGTGTTTGGTGTTATAAAACAAATTAAAATTATTGCAGCCTAGTAGCATTTCTGTAATTCTCAAGATACAACAAATCTGTTTCCAAAACAATATTAAAAATATGCAATGGAAATTAAAAAGAACAGTACAAAGGCATCTTATTAAATGACAAAAAATATATAATGATTGAAACCTACCATCACATTAAATGTTGAGGATCATTGAAGAGTAAACATTTTCTGTACTTTTGAAAGTAAATATATCATTATTACTAATTTAAGCCTGATTAAAGGTTCCAGCTGCTTTGATTAATCATATACCAGACATTTCCGTTGGTTTAGACGTCTTAACTTCATTCGGGAGCACAAAAGCTCTTCAGTTATGGAGGCCTGTTGCTGCAGGATGCTGAAGGCTGTTGCCCTGCTGAGGTGAGCAAAGCCTCTCCTCCGATATACATGATCTGGATAGCGGCATGTATCTGAATATGTTTCATTCAACTCTGATGATGCGTACACAGATGTGCGTAACACGTAGATGAATGCACCCTCATCAGACGCTCACTTTTAACTGCCCCCTCCCGTCTGGAGCCTGGGCAAGAAGACAGTCGGTCTTTCAGACGAAACAGTTTCCAACTATGCCTCCCATGTTGTCCATCTTAAATTAGCTTGGACCCATAGATGGTACAAAAGAGTTTGAGTCTTAGTTTGATGGTTTTTTTTGTTTGTTTTTTTAAAATCTTTTTGTAGATTTTTCTATTCACACATCAAATCATTTTAACTTTGTGGACATGCCGCAAACTGTGCTCCCCAAAAACAGGAGTCCATATTTTGTTTTGTTTTGTTTTTGCAGTGCCGCCTGAAGACTCCAAAATCACACCTATTCTAAATGTGTCCTGAGCTTTGGCCCACGCGTACAGGGATTTCTCTAGATTTTGAGAATCTTGTGTAATTTAATATGTACTATAGATGCTTGGATTTCCAAATTCTTTACAAAGCCATGTTGGAAAATCAGGGAAAATTTTGGCATTTAGTTTCAGTTTAAATTACTATTTGAGTCCCCTGCCCTGATTTCTGTTGTGTCCGTTTGGGTTGCTGTTTAAAATCAATATATATTTATGTCAATATTCAACAAAACTTTATAGCTATGTTGTCTTTGCTTTTATTATGGATTAGATCATTTGTTGTTATCAGTTTCATGATGAAGAATGAGTAATTTCTCTTAAAAGCCATGAATGACGCCCTCCTATTTCAGGATTTGATGATATTGCTCTTTGTATAGTCAGTTTTCTGGATGGCTTTCATACAGGCTTGTGATGTTGATGCTAAAATTGATGATTAAAAAAAAAAAAAAGATCTTATCTTTTTTTCTTACACGGTTTTAAAATTAATTTACATTCAAATATGTCTTAAGCTATCATATACCCAGTTTTCTTGCTTTCTAGATGTCACGATTGATTATTTTTTCAAAACGACTTCCTGTGTAAATCAGCATTAATTGCATCTGCTTATTGGCTCTCTATGAACTCTACTAACCCAGCTCGCGCATCCATCCCTGTGTACGGTCAGCCCTGGCACCCCAATTAGATGCCATTCAGTTCCAAAAGAAACATGTTCTGATTTTCTATGTCGTCGTGGCGATTGACTGGCAGGAACATGCCTGACTAGAAGGTGACCAATAGCAGCAGAGTGAGTCCCTGTCATGGAGGCTGTGCAGGATGCTCACTGGAGCACACAGAAAATCGACTTAAACTTGCATGATTCAGAGTTTTGATTCACGATCAGTTATACAAGTATATTGTTATTAATAATACTCTACTCTACCTTGCCAAAAAATAAATAAAAAAAATCTTGTGATGCTTATACATGAGCATTTTTTTTGATGAGCTGTTTATGTTCTCAGGTCTTACGTATCATGACATAAACAAAGTAGGCGATAAAAAAATCGTAACGAATAAATAAATAAATAAAACATCTGGTCCTAGTCTAAACCAAGTCAATTTAATCTCAGATTAATAACATTTATCAAAACGTAAACTGTGTAATACAGCATGCTTAGATTATCCAGTGAGGTGTTATTAACCTTATTTTAAGTCTTGATGAGAACCAGATTAATTAGTACTATATCATGATATGTAAAAGCTTAGAAGTGAAGGTGTGCTTTCCTTACGCTTTAGCTGTAAATCCAATATGCCAAATTTTACAGAGCTTTTAAAGTGGATGTGTCCTGGTTCAGTCTGACTCCTGCACATAGATCGGCTCTGTAAGTTCATCTCAGCATCAACCAGACGCTGACTGGAAGTGAAACGAACACGTCAAGCTCAAAGCATCTGCAGATGTGCTTGTGTGTGTTTCGTCGAGGTGATAATGAGTTAAGTGACGCTTAACTGTTCCCGGCTCACCATTTATTGGTTTAACTCTCCCTTTGGCGTGCTTTCACTTGCAGAATGTATGTGTTAACCTGACTGAAGTGATATTGTAAATGCCTATAGCCACAGCTTACATGTTTCTCCGAATTCTGTTGTCACTCAAGAGACGTTTACATCCATGGTGTTGAATCTTTGGGGAAGTTTATTCTGTTGCTGTGGCCACAACACAGCATTGTTTTTTGTTTTCTTTTATTAAATCAAATAATCTGCATCACCAAATAATTCAAACACACAGGCAATATATTCTGCATGTCACTCTACGAATATACAAAGACAGGGCACACGACTTTAGATATAAGTTTGAACTGTTTCTCAATTTTAACAATCTATCCACTATTCTCTTCACCATGATGTCATCATTCTTTTTGGAAGAATAAAAGTCTGCTTTCTTGCCTACTTCCAGATTGTGATCCTTACGTCAGTATAACTGCAGTGTAAACAGTCAAAGTTGTAAGTTAACAGTAGTCTAGTACTCGGTTCGTGGTGTTTGTTCTAGTCCTTTAATGCCCGACCCGTAGTGACTGTTGCAGTTGGTGATTTACGTCAAATTGGGGGGTGGGGTGTAATTCTGGCAAAAATGCTGCAATCCATTTACAGAAGCTACAGCAGCATAGTCCCTTTCTCAGAGTTGAACGCATGGTTCACTGGCAGCCTTGAGAGGAGCAAGGGTTGCTAAATGGCAAACCATGGAGAAATTTCTTGCCCTCAAGGACAGGACCTAATGATTGATGGACTGTGGCTGAGACCTTCAGCGCGCTGAACGTCTGCTCTGTCTTCTTTACCGACAACGCTTCGAAGCTTGTCAATGCACGGCAGTGATTACAGGAAACACGTCCTCTAAAGGCAGCCGGACGTAGTCGCACAAAGAAAATATGTGAAATTGATCTTTATTATTGCAAAACGTGGCAGCTCTTTCTATAAACACACTCAGGAGAATTACTGTATTACTGTATTTTATGCCTTTTAGTGCTGCAAACGAAACCACAAAGGTGTTTGGTGTTTTAAAGGCAATCTGTCATGCTTTTATCTAACAGTCCATAAAGTTTGACATGCTCTTCCTCTGGACGACTAAAAAAAGGAAAGAAAAAGTCCTTTATTGTTTTTTTGTTTTTTTCAAAAAAGCAGTTTGCGTCCTGTATCAAAGATTACATTTCAAAATTGCTATAATTTTATAGAAAAACACCAAACTATTTTCAACTAAATTCAATTCTTAACTCTAAGATGACTTACTTAGGTAATAGCTTAGCATAGCTCAGTAATATTGAGATAGTATAGCTATATTAATATGTATTCATAATTAGTTCATCTGTAATTAAATATGGTACTTTAAAGTATAATTTAAAAAAATATATGTATTTATCTGAATTTCAATGAAAAATAAAAACAGGGTTCCTCTAGATGTGATTGTGATGTGTTACATAGTTGAGTTGTCAATGTGATATTAAAAAAAAACACTTCAGACTTCAATTTGTTGAACTTTATTTGTAAAAATAGACCAGTTAACAGTAGTGCAGGTAAAACTCAAGTCTTCTGTGTTTCGACATCAGCACCTTCACAGTCTGTGCTGTCATGTTACACCTCCAGTATCTTTGTCTCCTTATGTGTCCTTCAGTCCTCATAAAACGTGTATTTTCCATAGTCATACCCATTAACTGTCCTTCACAGTTTTCAGTCAGTATAAGTGTTCTTAGGGGGTCGAAAAAGATGCAGCTTGTTAGAATGAAATCAGTGGAATTCATTTGGCAGATGTACAAAAGGTCCTTGTGCTGAATTCCTGTCTAGACATGCAAGCTGCATTTTTGTCACCCTGATTTCTGTCTTCTTGTGTAATCTAACCACAGTTTGCCACTGCTGTATGTGTTCAACTCTCCTGATTGCGCCCCAACAGGGAAGAAGAACTCCCTGCTGCTGCAGAAGTTCCAGAAGGATCTGAACGCCGGCGTTTTCAACACGCAGGAGAACGAGATATTGAAGCAGATAATCCGTCAGGACAGGGAGATGGTGATGATGGTGGACCGCAAGCATTCGGTCACCGGGATGAACTCGACACCAATGTCTGGAAACTCAATCATTAACTCACCAGCCCAGCCGCCGTACTCCACTGCCTTTGGCACCACTCAGCTGCAGCAGTCCTCCGTACCCATGACCTACAGTGCTTCGGCTATTGCCAATGCCTCTGTGGCCCGCATGCTGCCAGCTGCCGCCGCCGCTGCTGCAGCAGTGCAGGGGATTTACCCAGCTCCCAGTGTCTCCCACAGCAACCTAAATTCTTCCTCACCCAACCCACAGACTCCTCTGCAACAACAAGGAGCAATCATGTCACCCTGCTCCTTCACGGCTGCCATGTGCAGCCCGCCAGTGCAGACCCCCTTGGCAAGCCGTAGCTTCCAGTACGGCTCACCCACTGCCTCCCAGCTGTCACTAATCCAACAGCCCATTCCTCAACCATCTCTACCCATACAGCAACAGCTCGGTCAGCAGCCTGGAGTGTCAACTGGCCCTGCAGCCTCAGCAACGCAGCAGCAGCAGCAGCCGTCACCTCAGCAGCAGCAGGTCCCTTCACCTCAGCGGGGAGACATCCACAAGAGCACACAGGCTCTTCAGTCAGGCAGCTTGAGTCGAGATGTTCGACACTTATCGGCCTCCCAACCGTCACTGCCACATGACACATCTCTGGGGCCCAGAGCTCATCCAGCCTCGGGAGACTCTCTGGCTTCTATAGTGCCACCGACAGCGGCGGCCATCCAGGGAATGAATCTACAAAGCGGCATCCGCACCACGGTGCCCCAGCGGGTCAATTTGTTCCGCCAGATGTCGTCAGGAGCGTTGCCCCCAGTTCGCTCGGCTGCGGCGGCGGCCGCGGCGGCGGCAGCCTCATCATCATCATCGTCGTCAATCCAGCACAGGGAATCCCCTGGCTCTAGGAGAGATTCTGTTCTGAGCAGTGCAGAGACTGAGCAAGACAAAATGCGTTTTGCATCAAATTTATGATCCCATACATCCCTTCCCTTTCTTTTTTTTTTTAAACTTATACATGTTTTAATTCATTTTTAAAGAATGAGAAAGAACAAAAGAGGTAAAAATGAGGATTTTCAACAGTTTTCTCTCTCCAATTTTCCTCTAAAATAACCTCATAGAAATCCTGTACATATAAGCCCTTGTATCATATTTTAGACAATTTTGTCTCCCTAAACTTAAGAATGTACATTATCCAGATACAGATACATCTCCTTTTCTGCATATATATGTACATATACATATATATGTGTGTATA
>JBAMYA010000004.1:6287076-6298267 GCA_037176975.1 Arrhamphus sclerolepis | reverse complement strand
TGCCATCTCATGCTGGTCTTTGTCTTTGTGTATGTGTGTGTGTGTGTGTGTGTGTGTGTGTCCTCAGATTTTTACATGTGTAAAAAGAAAATCTGACTACAATATTGACAATGGCAATTTAAAGCTGTAGTATAAACATGAGTCTTCCTTTCTGCGAAATATAAGGAAATATATATCATGTATATTTTTTTTCTTTCTTTTTTAACTGGAATGCATTGTGGGGGTTTTTTTCTTCTTTTTTTTTTTTTAGTTGTCTTTTCGTTTCTTTTCTATCCGGAAGAAGAGGAAAACTGACTTCTCCCACTAAGCAGCTTTAGGCACCACTGTGGAATTCTTAATGCAAGTAACTCTGACAAAGATATTCAAAAAGCACATACTCACACAACGAATCTTGTAATAATTTACTGAAACCTCGAGTCACAAATCAACATAAATACTGTAAAACAAGTGTTAAGCTGCCCTCTGCAACGAGAACATACTGTCTGCTGAGCCACTCTATCCCCAAAGAGGCTCACATCCAAACCTTGACAGTGTTAAGGGTCCAAAGGGAATAGTTCATGGAAATGCTGCTTTCTTTGTTTATTTGTTACGATGATGAAGTGTGGGGACGGATGCTGTTGCTTTTCTCATTTCTGATTTCAGATGGCTGAGATGTTAAGTAATGTTGCTTAAAAATCCTGTGTATATTTATAATATTTATAAACTAAAGATTATCACCATTATGCAATAGACTGTGACATAAAGAGTACCTATATGTGTGCTGTAAATAGTTTTGTAGATCTAGACTTTACAGATACTGTGTTGTGCATTCTCTATCATAACAATGTCTTACTTCTATCAGGAACCTGGATATCATCTATATGCGACAAAGGTTAAGTGACAAAATGCGTATGTTTCATAAGAGATAAACAAACCTTAATGCAATAGCTAGCACTACTTGATGCTGAAAAACATCTGAGGACATCTACAATTCCCTCTCTCCTCTCTGTCTCTACGCTATTCTTAGTTCTAGTATGCTTTCTGACTTCACATCAGCTGAACGCAGAGTAACCAGTATTTACCTAAAAACCACAGCATGAGCCTTTTCTATTACCTCACTTCCAGAAACTGCCGATAATGTTTCTTTTTTGGTTTGTTTTTGTTTGTTGTTGTTTTGTTTTTGTTTTTTTTGTTTTTTTTTTTGTGAATGGTACTTCTTACATGCAGGGAAGGAAATTACACATCCATTCTTACTCATCTTCAGCATGACTGGCAAAGCATTTTCACTTAAAGATGTTGGATATTCAGTCACTCAAGCTTGTGCTGCTCCAAGTGAGGGAAACGGAATTGCTGGTTTGCATTAAGGTTTTTGTCTCATGTAAATCCATCATGTGGGCTTAGGTACTTTAAACTGACCAGGACATTGAGGCATGGAAGTACAAGGTCAAGCATGAATATAGTGACTCTAAAACAGGATGAGAGGGATTTTGAATTCTTTTAATCTTCAAACATTATCTGATGACTCAACAGATATTTAAAAAAAAAAAGAAAAAAACAGCCATTGTGGCTCACGGGTTCTTTCCATGCGCGTACAGTACGTTGTGCTCAAGGCCTTGGTGCTGCCTTCTTGATCAAATGTGACAAATTATCAGTCATGCAGAATTTCTATTTAGAGTCGCATTTTTCATGGCACCAAATATCCCATCAGTTCACAGTGGCTAAGCCCTTTTAAGGAACAGTTTTTAAAAGATTAGAAGTCTTCACCACAGATTGTGTCGATAGTGTACCAATGCAGTCAACCCACCAATGTCATGAAAGCATGCGCTGTCACAAATACTTATAAAAAAAAAGAAAAAAAAAGGATACTATCTCAAAAATGTTGACGTTAAATGTAATGTTAGATTATGTTTTGTTCATTGTCTGTCTGCTTAGATGTTATCTGTGTGTGAACAGAAGCATTGACGTTTTACATGAACATTTCTGAAGTATTTGTGCCTAAACTATCGCCATGTTCCATCCTTTGTTATAAGTGTGAGCTCGGTGCACACGAGGGTCACTTCTGCACACAGCTGTGCATTCACTCATCCTTACTATATTCTACGTGTTCTATGTCTCAGTGTTTTTTTTTTAGACAGGAAAGGAGTTAGCAATGGCCAAATGCCTCAGTTTATCAAATTGGTATCTTCACTCACAATGTAAACTCCTTGTGGCAGGCTATTTTTTATTTTTTTCGAACACTGAGATGAGCTATTTACAATTTGTCATGAGGTCTTGTAGTTTAAAAAAAAGAAAAAAAGTGCATTCTTGCAGTTATATCACAGTGAATGAGACATTGTACAAATTTGGAGCACCTTTATACCTTTCTTTGTAGCTATGTGAAGGTTGAATACTGATGTGTGGAAAGAAACTGGCCAAAGCAAAACATTTTAAGTCATTGTCTTTGTTTTAAATTGCACTTTCTGACTTACTAATGAAAAAGTAGAGATTGTTTCAGCTAGATTAAACGTTGAATGAGCTAGAGAGGTAGCGACATCCCCAAGAATTTCTGCTGCCCTGATCTTGTTTGATGTTCTAAATGATGGGGAGATGTTGCACTTACAACAGAGAGCGCTTAATTGTGATTATGCCATAGAGTATAGGAGCTAGTACACAGAGATGGAATGCAGCACTGTTGGTTTGTGCTGTTTTTGATACTTGCCTTTGGAGGGAGAGCTTCCCAACTATGTGCTTTCCCCCACCCCCCCCCCTCCCCCACTATCCTAGTTGCAACTAACATACTGGAATGGGCATTAATGGCAATGTATAACACAAACTAATGAGCTTACACATTAGCAGTTTAGAGACGGTCAACAAACCAGCACATATATTTGTTCATTTCTTTTCTTTTCTTTTTTTTTTCTTTTTTTTTTGTTTTGTCAGTTTGAGGGTGAGGGGAAAATAAAAGAGTGCAACAGAGAGAAAGAGAGAGATGCAAAAAGAACTGATTACGCCCAGATTGAACAAACCGAATGTCTATTTGGTTTTTAAAGATCACAGGTTTCATATGTTTACTGGTGATATGTGAAGTGGAGGGAGGGGTAGCAGCTAACATGAGCTGCTCAGTCCTTTTAAAGCCCACTCACATGGTCATAGTTCAGCTCATTCACATAATCCAAGGCTTAGCGAAAACGAACTGTCTGTTGGTTGCTTAATACGGATGAAAGAAAGATAAATGTTAACTTTCTTACAATAATATGCAGACAAACGATGTTTGTCAAAAACTCTTTTTGATTTTTTTTTTTTTTTTGGTTGTTTGTTTATTTTGTTTGTAAATAATAAACCTTGAAAATATACAAAATAAAAGACATATTGTCATTTAAAATGAGTGTGTCATTCTGTTCACAAATAATCGATTCCAAAAGAAGAAGATGGAAGAAATTCAAAAATCATTTTTCAAGATGAAGCTGTGACATGGACAGCGTTGGTGCCTGTCCCCAGTCTGTCCAGAACAAATTCTTACCTTGAGAAGAGTCTCGTGAGATTTGTGGATCGCGGTCACAGAAGTCGAGAGAATTTATCTTCCCAGACTGCAAACAGACAGCTGTGGGTAGGCTGTCGGTGTGACGTCAGTCAAAAATAGCAACTATTAAAGAGGTTGCTATAGATCGTGCTATAGCATTACACTGGAACTGGACAGAATTTCTTCACTGGGGAAGAAACAAAGAGGTGCGTCTCTGTGGTCTCCAGCATCTGGTTCTACCTTTTTCTGATGCGGATGCAGATATCTATTTTAAAGGAAAATCAATTCATCTTAGTCAAATAAAGTATTTCTAATGTTTTAGAGATTTGTCTGAATTAAACTTGATTTTAACTCTGTTTTTGTTAATTTTGGTATGAATGTATGTGTAGTGGTGCACATGCAAGAGTTTCACCACTGTCATTTTAGTGCAACAAAAACTACTTTTTGAAACTTTACTCTGCAGTTACAAAGGAAATTACTGACTGACCAACTTCACCGTATTTAGACAATTTAACCAAATCTTGAAATGAGGGAGAGAGACGTGTATGCCCCTGTGTTGCATCTCCCTTGCTTTGAATTACACCTTTTAATGGTATGGAAAATGTGGTTATTGTTGTTCCAGCTTTGCAAGAGGAATCTGTGCCGGTGCTCATCATTCGGTGACTCTCTTTTTCGTTTAAGTAGGAGACAGATCTGGACTGCAGTGAGGACACTCAAGCACCCTCACTCACTGTGAAGTTGCATTGTTTTAAGTCTGTGCATGATGAGGACTGAAAGGTAGCATGCATCTCTCCGAAATTCCCAAATTATACAATGCTCCACCAATGATGTTTTTACATATGCAAGTCACACATCCAATGAGTACTGATGCAACCGAGGGCAACCGCAGCGACTGGGTTTTGCATCTGTACTTAGGTTTGAAGAGTTTCCAGTCCCCCAAATGACCTGAATATATTTACAACATTTTGTATTATAAAAGTTGAGAGAACCAAGTTCTTATCAGTTTTACAATGAAAAATCAGTTTTTCGCAACCCATCTTAGCTTTAAAAGATTAAACCTTTAATTGATGCATGTTTTACGCCCAATCCTGACACCCGCACCTGTCACCAGGTAAGCTGTTTGAAGAACTTTCCAGATTTATGTCACTTTTTTATTTATAAATGTTTCTTTTTTTGCCTTTTGTTATTTCTGCCTGTTCAACAGTTAAGCAAATTTCTAAATTATGTTTTTCTTTTTTTTTTTCATTCCAGTAAAACCTCTCTGAATTCTCTTTCCTTTAATTATTTATTTGTTTGCTTGTTTATCCATCTAGTGGTTAAAATGTGTCAAATTGGCTTGGATATACCTTTAACAAATTGCCTAAATTCTAAAAGAATGTATTCCTTCAACATTTATACATATTTATAACATTTGTTCAACTTTCTAAAGCAGTAGTTTCATTCTTTTTTGTTTCTTTAGATTTCTTTAGAGTTACTTTAGTTTTTCAGCTAATAGCACTGTTCGACTTTAATTATAGTGATAAACTTAATTAACATTTAATGATGACAGCTTTCATTATCGAAAAAAATAAAAAATAAATAAAACTGATCCAGAGTACTTTTAGAGTTTTTCTTACAGTTTTCTTTTGTGACATTCATAATTAATTATCATGTAATGAACACTTAGTATTACTATGTATTTAACTCATTACAGACCACAGTATGCGTAAAGACCAACAAACTTTGTCCAGTTACTTGAATGTACCTTGTATATGTGAATCTAAACATCTGGTACATGATTACGTGATATATTTAAGCTCATACTCGTGCTTACGAGAACAGGACTGTTACAAAGCTCTTAGAAAGGCATCACCTAACATTGCTCTCTTTGAATCCACTGCAACTTATTTGGAAACTTTGAAGCCGTCACAGTTGCAGAATCAGCCGAGTGGGAGGATTCTCACATCAGGTGTGTTTCAGGTCTCAAAGCTCACATCTATTACCTCAATCATTAACTTTGAATGTGGTGATGTCCTTCCTCAGCTGGATTCTGGGTCTTTTGGCTCACTTTTCTAGTGCAGCTTGTGGTGTTAAGTTGAAGACAGTTCAAGCATTGTAGCTAAGCAGTCAAATGACCTTTGACATGGCTGATCTTGCGACTGGCTGTTGCTACAATCAGTCAATATTTATAGTACAGTAAGTAGTAAATAATCAATAAGAGTAAGAATAAATAGATTTTTATAAAATGAAAGTGTCATCGTGACACTGGACTTAAACAGGGTCAGGTCAGTAATGACACGCAAATCAGGATGTGATGTGTTTAAGAGCAATAACATCAAATAAATGATCACCCAACTGGTTGTACTGGGAGCTGGAGAGCAGAATACAGGAGGGTTCTGCTTGGATAGTGGACATTTAAGAGTTCAAACAAATAGCCAATGGGCAGTGTATAAAACTGGTGTGATGTGGTTGAATCTGCATGAACTCGTTTCAGGGCGACCAGCAACATTTTGCACCATTTGCAGACCGTGAAGTGAGAACCAGTGCCTCGCCGCTGTCAATTTGAGAGCAGATAAAATCTCCTCCAGATCATTGTGGGAAAGGAAGGGCTTAACACTGGCTAAAAGATGTGGCTAGCTAAAGCTCACTTTGACGACAGCACCAATTAGCTATAGTTTAGACTTTTGAAGGTGAAGTAAGGAAACATGGTAATGTGATACTTCTTGATTACCTGATGCATGAAACGCAGAATGCAGATCTTTTTTAATACACTCTACCACATCAATAAAGAGCAATGGACATTTCAGATTCCATACAAAATAGTACTGTTTTAAACCTTTATACTCTAGTTGTACGATCGATCACTAAGATTCATACTGTGACCAACACTCTTGAGGTTATTCTATTAAAAAAAAAAAAACACAGACAAAAATGTGAAACTTTTCAGCTACTGTCATTTTAAGTGATACCATTTCTATGAAAGCCTGCTCATTCTTAAATTTAGGCTCTGTGGAGTGTTGGCAGTTCCTCTGAATGATTCATGAAAAACATGAGCTTGTCAAACCAATTCAGGGAGAGGGGTAGAGAGACGGGAGCAGACCAGGAAGGGATTTCTGTGTCACTGACAGATGATTTGACAGTGATCTGCCCTTCATTTTATTCTTCAAATACGCTCGCACACAAAAAGATGAACAAAATGGAAGCTACTATTTCAAAATAGAAGCCTTCGACTTAATTAACATTTTATTTATAGCAAAGTCAGTCAATAAAGGTCTCAGTTTCCTGATGTGAGACTAATGTGAAGCAGCACCTTAAATGCATATCCCAGACATAAATGAACCACAATTTCAAGGAGTTTAAAGGTTTGTTTGCACCATAATGGATGTCATAGTGGATGGATGGAACATCAGAGTAAGTGGCTCTTTTAAGCCGCTGACGAGACCCAAAAATGTCCCTCCACTTAATTGATGGGGTTTATAGGGCCCCTTATAGGGCCCTTACAGATGAACTAAGGGAATTTTAACTTTATGAGCTTACAGAAGGTGTTTAAAAATGGCTACCAAGTGTGGGATATACTGTACAGCCATCAACTGATGCAAAATGAGGTGAAGAGTTCACGGCTGCTGCTTCCTTAAAAGTGGATTAACATGACAGTTCAGGGGAAGCAATGGACTTTCTTCCTCATTTTAGTGTCCATTGACAGTCGTATGTCCCACATTAGGCAGTCAGAAAGTTAAGATGGTGGCAAAGCAAACGAAGGACATCCCAGCCAAAACCCTTTTTTTTAAAATCCAGTTTCTCTGTACACTCACAAAGTTTAGATGACCTCGATTCATCTGTAGGGATCCCAGTCACACTATCACTTAAGTGGACTGACATTTCTGAGTCTTCCTGTCAGAAGCTTAACATAGTAATTTATTTTGACGTCGCGACTTGCCCTCTGCCCTTCTAAGTCAAAACTGATTCGAATCACACAATTTTACTCCCTGACAAGAGTTTACACTCATTACCATCTACATAAGAATGCCAGAGTATTCCTTAAAGCTGTTCTGTCTTTAAAGCGTTTTTAAATAAAATATCTGCCAGAACATTCTCCCTTTGCCAATGCTTTTCCTTTTCTGGCAGGCATCCATTAGTGAACAGCATGTCCTTTAAAACACAAATATTCTAATCTTTCCTCCCACCCCTGGATGCAGCTGTAACTCAAGGTTGACTGAGTGCTTAGACTGTAAATGCTTATTTACTTATCAATACTTATTCTTGTGCACCATTCTTTACCTGTTACTTCTCCTTGACTCCTTGAACTCACTCGTGAAATTTATTCAGAGCATATTTGAGGTTGTTGCATTGTACAAATAAATTGCATGAATTTATGATATTGTATTTTCAATATTATACTGAGAAACATGTGCTGTAATGTGTTTTAATCTATGGCAAAGTACTTGTGACCTCAAGCTAAGTTAGTTCTCCCTTACGTGATGTTATCTGATAGATTAACTTGCAGCAAGCTATCAAAGAATTTTATTTAACCTGCCAAGGGCAGTATGAGACGGTACTGAGTAAACAAAAAGACCCGACAGACTGACAGTCAGACTTGGAAGATCTCACAGGCCGCAAAGGACTAGATTTAAGAAGTTATAGGTGTTTGAAATGCAGAAAGATTGGGTAAAACCCAGTTCACAGAGAGAGAGACTTGAAGGGGAAGAAGTAAAGTAAACCTCTACCACAGAAAGTCCAAAACCAGTCAAAACTGGTTGCCTGAAACTCCCCCTGCAGGCTTCATCTGGAACCAGAGATACTGCAGGTGTCGACCACAGACTGATTCGGTTTATGCAGAGCTGTATGCACATGGAATCAGGGTGGTACTGTATTCCCTTTCCAAATCTGGAATAATAAATTGACGATGTTTACAACTGTCCACGGGCAAAAACCAGCCTGCTACTGCCGATTAAAAGCGGATTATAATCCTGTTTGTACTCAATTCATTTTCAGATGGGACACAGCCACATGTACTAAGACTAACGGAAAGTACATAAAAGGAATATGCTAACATGTCTGCTCATACTTTCAGCATCTCCCAGAGGTACGACTTTATCATCCAAGAGCCAAAACTCAGCTGTCCTGAGGTGAAATTTTTAAAATCACCTAAAAAAAAAAAAAAAAAAAAAAAAAAAAAAACCCCACACTTATGTCATCTCTGGTCATTTTGATTCGAAAGCACACGTCATATGAACGTGCTAAAAAGGTTAAAGCATGACAAAATTTAGAAGATCAGAAGGGCATGAACAATAAATACCCTAAATGAATATCAAGAAAAAAATCTTATTATTTTGGCCTTGGTCTGCTTTTTTCAATCTTTGCCCTTTAAACTGACAAATCTCCTCATATCTCAGAGAAGGAGCAACCCACTGGAGAAATTTTAACAGACATCTTTTGAGAAGATCATTTGCTTGTCAAGATGTTTTTGTATTAGACATTGTTCATGCCACCCATTACACTGTGTACATATAAAAATGCCAAATAATTAACTTTTACTTTGCATATCCATGAATCCATGAACTTCATTTAGTGGTAGATATGTGAGCTAAATGTCCACTATAAGTTTTAGAACAACTTTATTTATATCTCTGCTTTCCAAGAATACTGTAGCCTATAAAAAATCTTTAAAAAATAAATAAATAAATTGAAATCTGCATGGTAATCTCCCTGGGTTTTGACTGGAGTATTCCTGTAAAGTCCTCTGGTTTTCAATTTGTCCCACAGTCACCAACCCTCCTTCACATTCGGTATCACCCAAATATCTAGTCAGACTCAATTTGATTGGTGAATACTTGTGTTTCAGTATCTGCACAAGAGCTGAGATGTCCCCCGCCTGCTGGCTGCGAGAGCCAAAACAGGAGAGTTTGATTAAAATATCAACGCTTCCCTGCTGCTGTTTGGCCTTCTCTTGTCTCTGTGTGCATCTGTATTTGGATCAAATAGATCTGAAAGGCTGAAGGAACAGATCAAAGAAAAAAATATTGGAAAGATGCAAAAACTTCCTGTACTTTTTGGAAATATGTTTTTTATATATATAAACAAGTTGGAAACAGACCAAGAATACTTTTATAGATGAAGATATGCGGCGTTTGAGAGTGTTGCAATGAATGATGACATGCAAGGACCATATGGTTTGTGGCGAATCTCCATGACAGACATTAATAATCATATAGACCGCAAGATTACATTATACATTCTAGTAAATTACATCATCACAGTTAAACGCAGACAAGGTTTTATTGTAAACAGGGAAAAAAACATTTAAACATAATCTTTAACCAGCTGCTGAGTGCGCTTCAGTTCAATTCAATTCAGTTTTATTTGTATAGCGTCTATTACAACACAAGCCGTCTCTAGAAGCTTCACAGACACATTGAGCAGGACCCGGCTAAGTAGGGGACGGACCCTCGTGCCAAAAGCCAGTCGGGTAAAGGAAGAAAAGAGGAGGGAGACAAGACAGACAGGATGAAATACAGAGAGGTTTCGAGTGTTAAGCGGAGGACCTTTAAGGAAAAAGTTAGGAAAACTGGGACATACTCCTCCACATCGAAAGGAGCCAGTTGAGATGGTTTGAGCTTCTGGTCCGGATGCCCTCTAAAGAAATTGTTTCAGAGGGAAGAATCAGGGGAGACCCATAACTTTCGGTGGAGACCATATTGCTTGGCTGACATGACAATCTTGGCTGCATACTAGATGTAGAGGAGTTAGATGAGACAGAGGACAATGGACAGATAGCTAGATGGACAGACAGACCCTCATGCGAACTGTAAACAACCTGAAGCAAAAACAAACAAGCAAACAGTGATCTCCATAGTACCATAGGTTTCACATCCATGACCACTGTAAAAGGATGAATTTTTATGTATCTTATTCTATAAAGCCACATATCTATGCATACTATCAGGTACATCTTTCTTTCTTTCTTTCATTTATGTAAAAGTTGTTCTGTTTACATATATAACAACTGCAGGGCAGGAAACCCTTTTTCTGCTCTGAAGTGGAGGTGAAGTCATCATATTGGGAATGCTCTTCAGAGAAGACACAGCAGGAGGAAGATGTGTTCAGTACTGAAGTCTGCGACAACAGAAAAGTCAATCAGGATTAGTTCTGGGTGGCGTCTATCTGCCCTGTGGCTTTTTCAAAGTAACAGCGTGCTGTGTTGCTTCTAGTCTTAGCTCCTTTTCTGAATCCCTCAGCAGAAATTGCGACGTAATCAAGATCAAGTATGAGCAACATGTTGCTGTGTAAAGGCCTTCCTGCATTTGACTTTTTTTATCTACATGTCTTGAGAAAATTATCAATACATGCATACACAAGACAGACCTCTGTTGAACAGTGTTGGATGTTTCAAAGACGGTTATCTCCTGTTTTATGCTGAAGTTAAGCTTGTTAACAGATCACAGAACCTAATTCCCAAAGCAAAATGTTGTCAGTTTATGTTTCAAGGAACCACAGACAGTCTTAACCTCAGAAATCTTCAGTCTATACACATTCATCATAAATAATCATTTTATGAGGTTCTATTGGATCAAAAAATGTATAAAACAGGGATGGAGTCAAGACCAGTTCTTCCGAGACCAAGACCAAGACCGAACCCTCCAAGACCAAGACCAAGACCAAGACCAGACCTTCTGAGACCAAGACCAAGACTGAGGCCAAGGCCGAATGTTTAGAATTTCGACAAATATATATAAT
>JBAMYA010000004.1:6259187-6277170 GCA_037176975.1 Arrhamphus sclerolepis | reverse complement strand
TGTGTTGTCAGTATCTTATTAGGCCAAAGCAGACAATATATTCTCAGTATCTTATTTCATTAGAAGAGACAATCTGTTGTCTAGTATGACATTATGCAGCATTAAGATGGTAATAATCAACACACATAAGGAAAATATATAGGTATAAATATATATTTTTCTAACACAGGGTCAACTTGATGTTCAGCCAGCAGAGACACGTGCGAATCACATGACAACAACACACAGTAACAGGTAAAAGAATCTTGGTACAGTCGTTTGCTTGCCTGTTACATTCCCCAAAGTTTCCCCAAGTGGGAAATAAAAATTATTGGTTAAAATGTGTTGTTTGTTTGTTAAATATTTGGTGCAGTATGATTTCTTTGTGTGATAAATCAAGGAAAAATAGCCTCTTGGCCACTTCTGGCACATTTACAGAAATGTCAATTAATGTGCATTGTCCCTACCAAATAAATAAATACAAAGTAAATGTCTGACTGGTGCATGTTTGCTTGAATCTATAATCCCCTGTGAGGCATGGAGGCATTGTGCTATCAGAGGAGCAGTTTCTGGTTGCTTTTCTACCTAAAATTCCCACTACTGGTCACCACATGTGGAAAGGCAGTCACTTAGTGCAGCATTGGTCAGTGGTAGGTAATGCATCTCACAAACACACATAATTATCTGTGATGAGACATTTGTGACATCTTGATGATGCTCTAACTTGTGGACATTGTGGTCTTAATCTAATTCATCCTGCAGGCACAGAAATCTAATCCAGTATAAATACAGTATGCATGTTTCAAAAAAACGTCCAAAAGGATTTTAGGGATGACCTGACTTTTCCTGAAGGGACAACATAAGTCTTATGCCCTAATCACATGGGAGCAGGATAACCTTGGGGCCCGTGGTAATTTGTTATAATCGTGGAGGACATCTGGGAGATTAATCCAGCGTGAATGTGCTATGCTTGTAATTTGCAAAGTAAAAACTCCACTGCTAATTACCAACCATATTTCGAGACACAGAGGTCATGAGATATTTTTAATCCTCTGGGAGTCTTTTTTCGCTATCATCATTATTATTATTAACATTATTATTATTATTATCACAGAAACTGTGGGGATATGATGACTGGCAAAAAATTCAAGAAACTGATCCAGACAAAGAAACCCAGAGCCATCAGGAGAAGAACAATGAGACCATCATAGCAGAATTCAGCGAGGAACATTTTATCGCTACAAACACTAACACTAACAGCCCAAAGAGTTTACTACTATGAAAGCTCCAGTAACAATTATTACTTTCTTTCGAGCAACTTAACTCTTTCATGCATAGTGGACAGCTATTCAAAAGCCATTTTCTAGTATGTGAGAGGGTTTTGATGTTATAGTAGCATGTTAGCTAATGTAATCAGGTAGTCTTTCCATATGTATTAATGTGGGAGGAACACGGAACATTGATGGGAGAAAAATACAGTTATTAATTTGGAAAAGGTTTACATAATGTCCAGTTTCATTCTCCAATGAAAAAGCATCACGCGCACTCATCACACGTTTTGAGAATCACTGTCAGTAGGTTTAAGTAGGTAAAACATGCACTTTGTTATCTCTAAACACAGACAATGAAGCATAATTTATTGATATGTTGAAAGACTATGAGCCTGGTAAATTCATCATTTCCTGTTTTCATATGTAAACACTCTGGAGTTACATTTGCTGCAATATTCTGTATGTATCTAACACCAAAGTAAGCACTGAGGACAAAAAGCAACTACAGCATATCTCAAAATGTGAATGCACGACACACCTGGAATGAAAATCAAGTTGCCAGTCGTGGTAATCCTGCACCCAGACTGGCGCTAGTGTGTTTAGACAGATTCTAACATTGTCTTTAAGCCTTTTATTTCTTCTACCCTGCTTAATTTAGCTCATCATTTCAGCAAAACGGCTCCGGCAACTGACTTTGATTCTGATGTCAAATTAAAAGGAGGAAATTGGAGATACAGTTGTTTTTTGTTTTTTTTGTTTTTTTTTTTCCACATCAGCATAATGATAAACATTTCCTGCTGAAGTCTCAAATCATCACAATACAGTAATGAAACTCACTGACAAACGTAAGGTACAGGTGAAACTAATGACATTTTATACGTTCCACTGCAACACGCGTGTGATCTCAGTTTGAGGCCACATCACAGCGTGGCCTCACATTCCTGGAACAGATATATGAATATATATTATATGTATGTATGTATATATATAATGTTGTTGGTTCAACAAATCTGAATTCATTATAAGCAATATCACTGAGTAGAAATACTACTGAAAAATACTAATAAAACTCTCGCATTCACCACAAGAACACTGGCTTTTAACCTTTTAGAAGGTAAAGGCAAATGGAGACAACAGGGTTGGGGATCAGTCTGGTGATCTCCTGCTTGGACCACTTTACCCGCTGTCCCACAGTCACCCAGAAACCCTTTCTCTAAATTTGCCTCAAGTGAAGTTATGAAATCATTTATGGTCAAACCGAAGTGACCTTGTGAAAATTTATAAATTTTACCACATCTGCTGCTCCTTGTCTTTTGTACATCCCACATTGTAGTTTAGGTTCAGTTTAGGTGTTTTTTATGATTTGTGTTGAGTTTAAATGCACTTTAGTGAACACTAAAAGCTGTCATGAGTTTCAAGTTTGTCACCATCATTCTTTATCCTTGACTTTGATTATCTGTTTATTAAATTGGCCCAAGGACTGAGAGACATGAGAACCAGTTTCAAAATATATTTCATGGACAGCATTTGGTAAATTTGAAATAAATTTTACATTTTGATATCAGCTTCTTGTGGCAGCCAGCACTAGTTAAGATATCTATATTTATTCCTCCCTAATTGACTTAAACAAGCTATTTCACTTCATATTGAAGTTGTTACATGTCATTCTTGATCAGTAAAACAGAGAAATGAAAAATTCAGCTTTATTACTCTCACTGTGCGCAGCATGTCACCTGAATAACTGTAGTCGTCCGCAGAAAGATGCAAAACATGCCACTTAAAAAGGCACTAATAAATGAGAAAGCAGCAGCTGTTAGGGGTGATGTTGTGCAAGTCTGAGTTACAAGTGTGTGAATTTGTGTTTGTGCATTGGTGTATGTGCGTGCCAGCACTGTGTGCGAGATGAAGTGGAGAGAGATTCAGATGAGTCTGCTGCTGAAGTGGGAGAGAAGGAGCAAAGTGGCCAAGACTCCTGTGATGAGGCTGCATGAGACTCATCCATATTGATGCAGTATTTACCACCACCGCCTCCCAGCATTGACCTGAAAGGTAATGTTTAATGCATCGCTGGAAAGACTCGAGGGCTTCAAATGTTCTGAACAATGTACAAACTATGAGAGGGGTTTGATATTTAATGCTTCACCAGCATCAGGAAATTCATAAATTATATCCATTGTGTTAACAATGGTAGTTTTCTGGCTTCTCAATCAAGTAAAGAGGAGGAATGCTGGGAGTGTGAAAAACTTCCTGAAACAGCATATAGTCCACAAAGTACCCATGGAGAAACATGTGTGAAGTGTGAAAATGGTGTTTGTGAGCGTCAAGCGAGCAGCCAGTTCGTGGCGTTGGGCTGCGTGCCTTTTTCTTGATTAAAGTAATTATTACTTTTGTGGCCTGCAGTACAGAGAGCTCTCTGATTGCTGAAATGTTTAAAGCCACATGAGATGCAAGTGTTTGCCCATTACAGGAAAAGAATGAAAGAATATTATTTGTCATCCAGCGGATTTTACTCTGGCAGATGCAGATCACATTGCATCCAGCTGCTTTTGCTCTAAACTGGTTTTAGCCATTGTTTTGCAGTAAAACAACTAATTAGGCCGCCAGAGGTGGGCCCTGATAACAGGCTCATGGCTTCATACAATATTACATAAATTCTTGATGCTTTTAACACTTTTATTTATTTATTTTTTGTTCTCCAGGCATTTCTTTCTAAAAGTTACTGTAAATTATTGTGTATCTTATTGTGTAGAGGTGTGGGATGACATATGCAAAACTCCACTGCAACTACTTTGTATACCAAAACAAAAATCCATCTGCTCATGCAAATAAGGGCAAACAACAGAGTAAACAAGTATAAATAAACTGATAAATACAACTTTCAGAGTGATTTCATGAAGCTCCATGAAATCAGCCTAAATGGCTAAATGGAAAGAAAGTGGATTGGGATCAGCCCAGACTTTAACTTTCTTTGTTATAGCAAACCTTTTGTATTTGTTTTTGTTTGTTAGTTGAAGAATCTGTTTTAGCACTCACTGAGACTGATAAATCCACTTTATTTTTGTGGAAACCACAATCATACATCATGTGTGCGTCTCAGACGAAGTTGCCCGTCGTCTCTGATGCTTCATGAAAAGTAGCAGCTGTTTGTCCGATATATTATGCCATATTTAATCCCTATCTATTTTATTTATCTATTTTTACCTTAACCACGTATTTCATCTTTTAACATTAACCGGGTATTTCGTTTTCAAAGCTGCATATACGAGCAGCTAATTGGACTGCATTTAGTGCTTTTCTCGTCTTGCTTGGTTACATTTACTTACACATCACACGCTAATGAGCTCCAGTTACAGGACAGGCGAGAAACAGTGACATCAAAGGTAAGACGAGAAGACAGTGTTTACCTCCCTTTCAGGTAAACAGTGTTTTAGGTGTCAGAAGTCAGCCTGTATAGTACATCCATTAATGAGTGCTTGTTTATTGTTTTATAACCTGAAGGTCATGCATGGCCTAAGAGTAAACAGCGATAAAAAGTTCATTCAAGACATGTAGACATTTTACATAATTGTTGTTTATTAGAAATCCAAGACTGCAACATATTTTCCTGGAAATTGGGCTGATTATTATTATTATTATCATTATTTTTAAGTTTCACTACCCATAAAGTCTCCTTAACAGTGACTTTCATCAGTCGTTTCCTTGTGGTTTTCTCCTCAAGATGATCTAAGATCTGCTGAGTTTCTTGTTGGAAGGAGGGAGGTTTTTTAAATTATTATTTCAGATATAAATGAAAAGGATGTTTTAACTGTTTATATTTACATTTAAATTAGCTCTGAAACAAACTGAGTAGGAACCAGTTCTTAAGAGTGGATTTTTGACCACAGAGTGATCATTTACGTGTTCAGAAAAATATTCAACAACTGCTTAAATTTAAAAAAAAAAAAAAAAAGGATTTTATTGAAGTAGTAGTTTGGTGTTCCTATTAAGCATGACACCTTTTCCTAATTGGAACTGGCATTTAGATCAAATTTATTTCTGTTTTTACCAACCAAGGCATGTCATCTTCCACCATGATATTAATGAATTTAGTGCCCACATTCAGCTTGGTAGCATTGAACTTTTCCAGGTGATCTATTCTTACACACACACACACACACACACACACACACACACACACAGAGAGAGACACAGAGAGAGAGAGAGAGAGAGAGAGAGAGAGAGAGAGAGAAATAAAGCTTAGGTTTAGCTGGTGGTAGCACATTAGAACATGGTACATGGTATATTTTTGATACCTTCTTCTGTGACTTCCTGGGCTGAGAACTATTGAACATCTGCAGAGCAATTACATGCATTTTAAAACTACAATTTTAGTTGGATTACTGCAGTTATTAGTTTGTTGTTGTTTCAGTTTTTTTATTCTAAAATCATGTAAACCCTCCCTGTTTTTTGTTTTTGTTTGTAGATGCCAGAGATTCCCTAAATTTTGCTTGTGTTTTCGCTTGTTTTATTAGAACTTTTAAGTCTTGACCAAAATGCATGCATATGTACCTTTTTTAGATCTCATACATACGTACAAGCGGTGGTGCAGTTGAGGATGCGCTCTACTTTGTTGCTGACTGTGACTTCCAGGAGTGCAGCTGGATGGAGCCACGTATTACAAGACCCGAGGGAAGTTTGAGCTGTGGCCACCACCTACGCAGTCAGCGGGACACTCTGTTTACTTCTCCGCCAACTGCTCCATTGTCCTGACATTTTAAATTTATGACTAACCAATCAGTGACATTTCTCAAGGGCAAATCGATATAAAGAGAAAAAAAAGAGACAGAAAAAAAAGTGAAGGCTGTGCTCTCTGATTGACAACTTGGCCAGTGTCCATGCAATACAAAAGAATCAGGCAAGCTCCCAGACAGGCCAGCAGGACAGCGTAGCAGTGATCTGAATGTAATCTTGGACTAAGCAGTGAATGATTAGGTTTCTGCCAAAGACCTGACAAGGAAAGACATGATTCAGTAGATGCTGTTAAGTACAAACCTGTCAAAGGAGTTAGGAGATAATTGCATTGAGTGTTTATGAACATTATTGATGAAAGTTGCAAGTCACCACTTTTACTGCCAAGATTTCTACAAGATTTAAACTTTCTGCAGTAGTCTCAAAGTCTCCTGACTTTTTTTTTTTTTACTTTTATGGAGGTCTCCCACAAAGTTCTGATGGCAAAAAAGAGAAACCAGCAGAGAGAAAACATTTAACTACATAAAAAAGGATTTTTTTTTCTCAGCAAATAGCCTGAAAGGAAAGCTAGAATAGAAAAGTACATTATCAGTGTGCCATTTGAAAGCACCTGCAGCTGTTAAGTTGCTTTCATGTTTGTTTAACTTGTTTACAACCAAGGCATCTGGCAAAGATGTGTCCTTAATGATGTAAGCAAACAGAAAAAAAACGTTGGAATACGTTACACCATCATGACTTTGCTCTACAAATTATGTTTTATTTTTATCATCACACTCAACACTCCTATGTGCACATGACACAATGAACACAATGAAGCAATATACAGAATATAACAGAAATGACTAAGAACCCCGGTGGCAGTATACACAACGGGAAGGACATGAAGTTTTTTCCCACAATAGGAAAACGCACATCTACTGCAAACAGTTGATGCTTTTACCTGACGCAAATGGGACAAGACAGAGTGGGAAGGAGCCCATCCGGAGGAGATTTTCTCACCTTTTGTGATTACAGCTTGCCAAGAATGATCACTGTGAAAGGTGCACCCCGGCATTGTGTGGATATTGAACGGTATAAACCTTCAAAAACTCTCTCACAACAGTCCAGTGTGTTAAAAATAAATCACAATAATAATAAAAATCAAAACAACAATAGCTATCAACACCTGAATACCTTAAAGTAATGTCTGCTGGAGTTTAAAAATCAGTAACAACTGTCACAGCTTTACAAATGTATGGCAATGACAAGGAAGCTGAGGGGGGTGTTAATAGCTTCATCACAAAGCAGCATGACTTGGTGCACTGGTGCATCAACTACTGGGCTGTAAAGTCACTGCGGGGCCAATGTGTAATGCTTCAGAACTAATTTAAATGATGATGAGTCATTTTATAAGACTTATGTTGCTCCTGAAGGAGTGTTTTAAATAACTTTATTGTAAGAGTGAGAACAGAACATGTAAAATGATATTTATAATTCTGACTCTACTGCCATATGTATATTTATATATGTATATTTATAAGCATGTTTATTAATTCAGTAATTTTTTTCAGTCTATTTTAGTTGATTTTGTGTCATTTTCTTATGGAAGTCTAGGACATATCCAGCTTCAGTACAAGCCGGAGCCGCAACTCAAATAATATTTGTTTAAACATCATAAAATCTGTCATGTAAGAAATTGGAACTGGATTCCTTAAAGTATCATACATAATGCATTATTTTAAAATGTCACAGCAGTTTTCAGTGGGTGGTTGATGAAAAATAATCCTTTATATTCCCTTTTTTTTTCCTGCATGAGTTGCCACAGTTGAGCCATCTGCTCATCTGACTCTTAATTTCAGAGCTGCACAATAAAACACAAACTGCCGTCAATCCTGCCAGTCATTTCCTGGAAGTTAAGCAATTTAGTGAAGAACGCCGGTCACATTGTAAATTGTAACTTATTTTTTTATTTTTGACCTCATGCACACATGCAGCTTTGCAACTGAAAGCAGCAAAACATTTGCATATTTCTTCACCAATTGGTATTTGAACCTGAAGAGGATGAAGATGAAGACTATATATATACTACACACACACACACACACACACACACACACACACACGTTTGAGTGCATGTGTGGCAAAACCGAGCACAGGGCTGAGATGCTGAGGGAGGGGTGGGGGGTGGAGGGGGTATAATGGCAGGGAGCTGCAGTAAATTGTTGCCATTTCAAGGACACCGCACTGACGTTAAATTTATTGATTTCAGCTCCACTTAGGGGACATGCTTGGAAACGCACTCATGTAAAAGTAAATTCCAGTCTTTGCGTAATAGTTTGTTGTTGCTTTTTTTTATATTTTATAAGTGCTTTAAATCAGCTTACAGATGGCCAGATTTTGAGTCTGAGGGATTGAATTTATGGGACTTCAACAATTTGAAAGAAATATTGTTTTTTTTTTCCCTCTGTGATATTAAAATCACGCCCTCTTAGCTAAGAATAACCATCCCTTTCCTTTTTATATCCATTGTATCTAAGAGTTCCTTGTACAGCACACGTTTTTACACCTGAAGTGACTCACCGGTGACTAGCTGGTGCAGGCAGAGCGCCAGAGTTGCAGTGACATGTCGAAGTCTGTATTCACCTGCTGACACAACAGTGGATAACACAACTATGAAGACTGTGCTCTATTTCATGTCTCCAGAAAGGAAAACTTCCAAATAAGGAGCAAATGATGAACATAGACGGCTGAATATGTTGGTCATAAAAAGAAAATGCATATGTTTTCTGCATTCTGTTTTCTGTATTAGGTCACCAAACTGCACCAGATCAGCTTCAAGGTGTCTTCTCATTGAT
This sequence comes from Arrhamphus sclerolepis, assembly GCA_037176975.1. Lineage (NCBI taxonomy): Eukaryota > Metazoa > Chordata > Actinopteri > Beloniformes > Hemiramphidae > Arrhamphus > Arrhamphus sclerolepis. Next base: position 6,268,358 of record JBAMYA010000004.1, on the reverse strand, counting down.
TCTTCGATGCTGTACAGTGGTGATGGACCACCATGATTGTTCAGGTTTTCAGGGGACCCCTGTCAACACAAATCTTCACTCAGAATAACTGTATTGATTTCCAAAACTCAGCGATGACATACTCCCTAAGAGTCTTGCAGTTTTTGCAAAATGTGTGATTGTACCTTCAAAAACAAATCAGGTTTGAGAAAAGAAAATCAAAAGCCTCAATATGCATTAAGTGTTTCGTTCTATAGTTGTTCTGGATTTTTATTATTTTTTTTGGTCCATACTTTGATTTATCTTAATCAAAGCTGTCAAAGTGGCATAAAAGAGCTGGCTGAATGCCTGAATGTAATCGTGTGGTGAGGGAGCATTGTGTTAAGAGCTGTGGGATGGGGGAAACTCTCAGAACAAATTATTTATGGCAACTCTCCATTAAAACATTAAAAAAAAAAAAGAAAGCTGTTCCTGCTTTTTTTTTTTTTTTCCATTACTAACAGCAAAAAACATGTTTATCTTTTACCGTTTCATCAGCTATCATTTTGTCTTACGGTTTGTATCAGAGTGCTTTTTGACCTATTTATGTGACAATAGCAAATTTTTAAATAAAAGTCTGTTGCTAGGGGAGAATGGTTGAGTAAAATCACAGGAGAAACATAAAACCAAGACATCCCTGAATAGAATTGTCATTAAGGTCACTAAGCTAACCAAATGTCTTGTCCACTCCAGATGATTCATGTATGTCTATTACAACACAATCACACACTTAATGTGAGGTTTAAGGCTTTCATCCTTTTATCCTTTATTTTACCTTTAAAAAGTATTACCAAACCATCACCACTAAAGCAGCTACTGCCTAAATATACTCTGAAGGGATTTAATTTGGTAAGGCCGATGTCAAATCATTTTGTCATAGCAAGCAACATGTTTGCCTTTTGTTTGTGTTTTTTTTCTGGCTGTAGAAGGAAAAAGATAAATAACTTGCAGCTTAGACAGTTAGAAATAATCAATCAGTAATGATTAAAAAAACTGTTGATATTGACTAATGGTGGAAGGACACTGTGTATAAAAGCCTCACTGGCAGTGTTTGAGTCTGTGCTGAGCGGTTTGAGCAGCATATTTGGGTTTGAGAGGCAGTGTGACCTTGAGACAGCAGACAGTCCTCTCCAGACGGACTCATTTGATTACGGGACTGACGGTTTCCACATCTGCAGCACTTCGACTCATTCTTTTTTTTGACACAAAGCCTGTTTGCAATGCTACATGAATGTGTCTGTGATGCAGGCTGTTAGTATTTCTAGTGAGCTCAAACTTGCTGTGGCTCTCCCTCAGTATCAGTCTCTCTGGGCATGTGCAGAGAGGCACTGCAGTGCTGCACTGTGAGGAGAGCAAAAGACGGAGAGAGAGGAGTTTTGATAGTGGGGCGCTCACTCACCCTGCAACATTCTCATTCTTATCCCAAGTGTGTGAAAGGGTTTAGGGGATGAAAGACTATATTTACGTGCAGGCAGGACGCTGCTGCAGCCATGAACAGTGGGGAATCCATTAAGCATGAAAAGGTTCATGTTAATGTCAGCAACCCACAACACAACGATTCACTTTTCACGGCGCACACTCTAACTGCATTGCAAATCAGTGCAACGTGCATTGTCTAAGATTTTCTCTTGTCATGCAAATATACGAAGACTAGTTTGGAACCTCTGACAGCAGGAAAAATAATTTCCATCTCTCTCCAGTCCATTTGCAGATATCTTAATGGCAGCTCATGAATCAAAATCTCTACCTACTGCATTCTTTCTCCTTTAACTGTTATTTCTTTTCTGTCTGAACTCATCTTTTAAAGCTGTTTGCTCTCTCAATTGCGTAGAGTATTTCCCCTGTCCAGACAATGAAGATGGATGTGGAATTTACTTGTTGAGTCACAGAATAATGGTTTTGAACAAGCCATCAAGGTCAGGAAAAACACAGGTCCGATCAACGTCACCCTGAAAAAGGTTGTATGGTGACGAGAGGAAACAGACAGTGGGATTACTGAATGATTTAGCCCACCTGTTAGTCATTTCTGAGCCGGGCAGCCAGACTCACACAAATGCAAGCAGAGATTAGAACCGCTGAAGCATCAACAGTAATCGTAAACACATTTTTCATATAGTGACACATGTGAAAGCATCTGCTTGAAAGCAACAGTAAGGACAAGTTCACATGGTAAAAGCTTTCATTTCTATTCTTGTGTTGCTTTTTTGTTAATTTTTTTTTTTCTTAGCAATTGATGATAGGTCTAAAGCACCACAGATAATTATTCCAATTCTGTAAAGCAAAAGATATGAGTGAGTTTGTGAGAAACTGTCTCTTTGATGCAGTATCAGGCTGCAACATTAATTGGCTACTTTCGCCGGTACAGGCATGATATTTCTCTGCCTCTCGGGCTGCTGAGGCATCAAAACAGGTGGAATGTAAATGGCACAGCATGTGCACCTCAGAGTCGTGACGCACCCTGGTATTTCTAAAAGCTGTCATCCATTTTGTGGGCAATGATGACGCTAGTGGCAAAGGGGGTGTGGAGGGGGAGGTTGAGGGGGGGTGAAGGAAGGTGAGATCTCTTGGTTGAAAGGGGCCATCAAGTGGCTGCAAACTGAACTGCATCCTCAGACCAGTGCTGGAGTTTGCAGTAGAGGTTCTGTTGTAATGAAGGCAGCAGACCAGTGAAACTCTGCTTTCCCTTGAACTGAAATGGTCACACTTGAGCGGGCCCTTTTACGTACGCTCAACGTGTCATTTTCTGCCAAATAATACGAACAAAGGTACAATTGTGAGTACTGAATAATTGTAATTGGTGATATTTTATTACCTTTGTGCTGAACGGACACCCCGACTGATAATGTGTCACTTATGCCCAGAACTGAGTTTAATAATACCTCACTGACCTCACGGGTACAAAAGCAGCCACAGTTGATGTAAGTGACACTGCAGTCCTCTTGTTTCACAGGGATTTCCTTTACATACTCTTCTGTGGCTCTTCTGTGAAGCACACTGTAATGCCACACTGCACCTCTGAGAAACTGAAGACCTCTTGAGCTGTGCAGGTGAACGCAGCTGGTGGACGCCACACTGAGGTCAAGGTAATTCAGAAATAAGGTCAGTGGTGTACTCGTGTACAGTTTCTCTTCAACCCTCTTAAATCAGTTGACCCAAAGAATTAAAGAGTAAACGTGACTCACTGTACTGAAGGAGAGGGTGATGATTGCAACATGGCTCCTGATCATCGTGTTGTTTGATGTGTTGTAATGACCTGTTGGAAGTGGGGCCTTAAAATACAGTTGTTAACGAGTTGCTTTAATTCACAAGTTGACCACATAATCAGTTATGTTTGAACAAGATATATAACACATGGTGTTGCTTCTGGGATCCAGGCTATAAATGGATCTCATTTGTATTTCAGTGCTTTGGTTGATATTTCTTGTAGGTGCTCGGTTAATTCACGATTCTCTTTGAACATGCAGCTTGGCTTTGTTCGTCATAAATTACCTGATGTGAATCCCTGAAGTTCTGACACAGTAAATTAAGGCAGTAATTTGCTTCATTCTCCCATGCATTTCAAGAAGCTTGAGTTAATTAGCCGCATCCTGTCTTTGTTTTTTTTCTAAAAACTGTACAGTGTTATAAGTTGATTTAAGATCAAATCAAATGAAATCGCACATTATTTATAGAGCACTTTTCACTCAAAAAAATGCATTGATTTACAAAGTAAAAACTGAGTTGCGCCCACCTATCTGCCCAACCCCCCACCCCACCCCCACCCCTAATCCCTATCAATGAGAACATATGATCAAAGATTATAAGAAATTATAACATGGACCACATGGTTGGACACTGAGGAACCAGAGAGGGACGATCACAGTATCACAGGGAGCCGTCTGCATCGGTGGACAGCTGCCACACCCAGGGGCCTGGCTTAGCAGGGGGCCACAACCCACCCCCAGGCAGGGCAGAGTGGCAAACACCTCTCCCCGCCCCAAGTGCTCTTGGAGCATTGTTTATTTTTCTTAAATTGGAGAAAATCAGGCTGTGCTTAAGTGGCTGTTGCAATAAATTTAAGGGAAAATGGGGCCCATTTCTTCAATTTGTTACAGGAACAGATCTCCAACTCCCCCCTGACTGAAATAAATGAGGCAACCTGAGGAGAGTAATATGGTTCCAGATGTTCCACCATTAGCCGACTGATGTGTGCATGTGTGTGTTTTGTCTTTGTTTTTCTTATTTTATTTTTATGTTAATTTTTCAAAACCTAAACTCTAAATGTTTTAAAAAATCACATTGAATCAATGTTTGAATAATGTATGCTTACAACCTCAAATAGATGCACTTTTCATGAGCGTCCAGAGATAACATCTGATTTCTTCTAAAGCAGCCGGATGTGGTTTTTAATAAAGTTTTAAATTTCCTCCTTGTTGAATTTCTGTCCAGCATTCACATATAAATATAGTTTTCTTAATGTTCAGTTTAACAGTAAAAATCTCAGTTTATGTCTTTTAAATTCTGTTGCAGAGTCCAAGGTAGCCACAATTCATAACAAAGACACAAAAAATAAATAAATTACTGAAACATTTACAACAAAGGTTTGTGTTTTTGTAGGACATCAGGGGAAATAAGCCTTTAGGAATAATGCATTCTCATGTGTGTTCATCTATATATCATACTTTGTGGAAACGGGGCCTTCAGAGTGACTGTATTTGTATCTGTCTGGTCTCAATTACAGCTGTAGCTTCTTGTTTTCACTTGACGTCTTCTGACTGGACTGGAAGTCTTCATCATTTCTGTAGCTAGCGCCCCTCATGACATCTGAGCTCAAATAAAAGCTCAAAAAGACAAGTGTTCGTATTCCCCTGTGATGTTTAATTCTTTTCTACAAGTGTGGTTTTATTTCTGAGACTGGACAGCATCGCTCAATTTAGATTCTGTTCATATACTAAGATATGAAGGAGCAGTATTTTGCTCATTGATATTCTTTGCAATAAAGATGGAGAGCCCATGTTTACATGTGTCAAACTTATAAAATGCACTCACCTCAGTTTGATAAGTTTTAACCAATACTCAACTCAGTTTTATGAATAAAGTAATTTAAAATCAGCACAGTTTGGCCAGAGTGCTGGGCACCAAAAGCATTAAAACAAATAAAAACAAGAGAAGAATAAAATAGAAATAGAAGTGAATTACAATTAGGAATAATAAAAGTCAACATCTCAAAAGTTGGTTAAAAAAAAGCAAAGAATAAAAAAATTATAAGCCAAGGAATTTAAAAACAGGAAGAAACAGCAGGAGTGGATCAGCCTGGCTGGAAATAAAACCAAATAACATAAGATAAAATAACCTATCAGAGGTGGTGGCCTGCTACATGTTAATTACAATGAAATCATTGTATCAAAGTGATTTAAAAGCCAAAGAGAATAAACAAGTTTTAAGAGATTTAAAAAGAGGAAGTGAGTCAGCCTGTATGAGAGGTAGCTCATTCCAGTTATGGAGCGACAGCAGCGAATGCCTGGTCACCTCTCGTCTTCCTCTTTGTCTTTGGGACAACAAACAGCAACTGATCTGCCAAAGTGAGTGCGAGTGAGGGAGCGTACGTCTCCAACAGTTAGGACAAATACAGGACGGGGCATGGGGACATTTAAAAAGTATATCAGAGAATTTTAAACCCAGCAATCCAATGAAGTGACCCCAGAACTGGGTGATGTGTGCATGTTTTTTTTAGTGCCAGTTAAAAGACGAGCTGCAGCGTTTTGAACCAGCTAAAGTCATGAAAATAGCCTCTGGCTCATCCCAAAACAACAGTGCATTACAGTAATCTAAATGGGTTGTGATGAAAGCATGGATTAAAATCTCAAAAGGATGCTGAGGGAGAAATGGCTTCACTTGGGACAGTTGTCTCAGCTCGAAAAAGCTGGACTTGACCACTGATTTAATCTGTAACTCAAGTTTAAGGTGTGAAATCCAGGCTTGTTCCTATTTGTGTCACGCAAGGATTCAGAGGAACTTTATGGACATAGATTTTTCTGTCGTCTGCATAAAAGCGCAGTCACATGCCAAATTCATGGAGAATAGCTTCAAGTGGGAGAAAGTATAAGGAAAAGAGAAAAGGGCCGAGGATAGAACCTTGCGGTACCTCACATGTGAGCGGAGCAGCAGAAGACTCAAACTTTCCAACATGCACACAAAAATGTCTGACTTGAACTAGTCTAAAGCACTGCCCTGGATACCCACCCAGTTCTCCAGGCGAGACAAAAAGATCTGATGGTCCACTGTATTGAAGGCAGCTGTTAGGTCCAGAGGAACCAAAGCGACTCCGTGGCCAGAACCTGTTTCTAAGAAAAGAGAAGAGCTGACTCAGCACTGTGATAGGTTTTAAAACCAGACTGAAACGCTTCAAGAATATTCTGCTCATCTCAGAAGGATTTTTAGCTGGCAATAAACAATTTTCTCCAGAATTTTAGAGCAAAATTGGTTTTTAAAGATTGAAATTTAATAACATAGAAGAGTCTAAGCCAGTCGTTGGCTTGAGCACAAATGCACACATGCAAAAGCATCACCCAGTTGCCTTATCCAGGGCTTAAACTGTCAGACTCAGAGAGACAGGGGACAGAAAGAAACTTTGCAAATACAATTTACGATAGTTTTATGTCTTCAGCTGTGTATCTTGCAGTTTTTGATCTTTGTGATCATTATCTTGTTATACATATCTTGTTATCTGCACTTGCTGACATGGGAATCTTGCACAAAGTGCCATGGGTGTGGACTCAAATCACACGACTAGGACTCAGTCAGACTTGAGTCTTTAATTTGATGATTCTGAGCTTGACTTAACAAAAAGTAAAAAAAAAAAAAGAAACTTCGCTCAGGCTTGAGACTATTGACATGAAAACACTTCAAACCCAATTATCAAAAAATGTGACTCAATCTATTTATTTCATTCATCTCAACTTAACAAATGTGTCCTTTCATGCTGCAGCTTTCCAGTATTCTTTCATTTGTTTTGAATGTGCAGCTGTTCGACCAGGTCGTGAGGTGGAACTTATTTTGTCTGGTTTTTGCTGATGGCTACAGATGATCTCTGCAGCGAGATGACACTTTGTAAAAGTAAGCAAATATTCCTTCAAAGGAAACTGAAAATATTTTCACAGGAACAAAAGTCCTTTGGTCTGCTTTAAGCTGGTTTTATGTTTCATTCAGGTCATGTTGCAGCTCAGCGTTCATTCTATGTGTCCAATAAAGCTCCTTTTGCATACAACTATGTATGTTAAATTTCAAAGACTTTCTGTCTCATATGTATTGTTTTAAATGCCTTCTCTTGTTGAGTATTGAAACATCTGCCATGTCCCTGTTTTGTTTGTTTCTTTGAATCCATTTCCTCATTCATAATGATTTGTACCCCACTTTGCTAGTTTTGTGTTTGACATTTGTATATTTTGAATATCCATCCATCCATTTTCTATACCCGCTATTTCCTATTCAGGGTCACGGGGGTCTGCTGGAGCCTATCCCAGCTCACATTGGGTGAAAGGCAGTGGTACAACCTGGACAGGTCACTAGTCCAGGGTCCCATTATAAACTATTCAATTCAATTCACATTGTCCGAATCCGGCTTCTCCTTGGAGATGTTTTTCTTCAGGATTTGTGCCGCTGACCATTTGCAGAGTGAAGGAATGCAGCCTGTTTCTCAACCATGACAGCGTACTGATATAACAGTAGGTGTTAATCTTAACTCTACAACGGTCACATTGGATTTGTGAGACCTCTGCACCACCAAGAGAATCAACCCAAGTAGAAATAAATAAATGATAACAAATAATAATAATAATAATAATAAAGAATGAAATGGACATTGTCATGGTCATAGAATTGCTGTTATATCTAATATGTATATATTTGAGCGAAAAAAGACTAAGTTAACAGCAGTGAGGTTTTTTTTTTCCATGTTAATTTAGTTTAAAATATAACTAAATGTATTTGATGAAATGTTATACTTGCATTATGGTCTACATGCTGGCATGTTACAAATCAGTTGTTTCAGTCTAGTACCCCTTATTATTTATTTTTGATTTAATTTTATTTGGATCACTTTTATTGTGGCTTCTAAATCTGTTCTGTCCAAGTTGTTTATTTTCTGTCTTTCTAGGTAAACCAGCATTTAAAATGGATGAGGTTGATCCTGGCTGGGCTCCAACACTGTACCAGGAACCATTTGAAGTCCGTGCTGGAGTCACTCACATCTTCTTAATGGTTATGCAAAAAAGAAAGGAGAGCTTAAGTAGCAGGAGAGCATCAAGAACTCCAAATAAAGGAAGAAACCACAGAAGATCAGATATTTGAATGAGGCAGACATGTCAGACCATGGACCATACACTTTTTAAACCATTTGTCGTACTGGTATTGATGAAAAAAGGCCAAATTATAATAAGTTTGATTGGAATTACTGCATTTTGTCCAAAGTGTTGCAAAATACATCTCCACAGTTGTAAATTTGAAGCTTCTATCACAAACGCCAAAGGAGAGCAAAAAGTGCATCACATCAGCAGGTGCCAAGAGCACGGGCATGCTTGATTGTGCTTGAAATGAAATATGATTTTCTTTATGTTTGTGCAAAGGGGGAAAAAACTACCAAAAATCGTTCCCAAGAGCATTAAAAAATATCTTATCAAATGCTTTGACTCACCTTAAAATCTGCTGCTAGTTTTGCTGGTTTTGAAAATCCTTAAGGTTTTGCTAAAACACCATTCCACGGGGCAAGCACTACATACGAACACAGTTTACATTAAAATGACAGCTTTACTGCTGACATTATGGTGTATTCACACAAACGCATTGCTGCTAAATAAAGGTGTTGTCATCACCAGAAAAAAAATCAAGGAAACTGCTGTCCATGGAATATCCAGGAAGGAGGGGTATTTGTTCGTGTTGACCAACTCACTGCATAAATGCTCCATGGAAAAGCAGCCAGTGAGCCATATAATAAAAGGAAAAGAGAAGGGAACATTTCAGGTGTCGACTCGAGTCGGCTGCTTTGTAAGCAATGCATTAGTGCAACACAGTCATACCAGAGGAAAAAGAAAAAAATAGAGAAAAAGGGAGGGGGGAGGGGAAGGAGGAGAAGGGGATCGAAGAAGGGAAAAAAAAGGGGAGAAAAAAAAAGAGAAA
>JBAMYA010000004.1:6240692-6259087 GCA_037176975.1 Arrhamphus sclerolepis | reverse complement strand
AGCACAGAAGGTTTTCATGTATGCAGTAAAATTAAAAATGGGGTAAATAAGTTAAAAGATAATAACGGAGACTTATTTTGTTGTTCCAGTTTCTTTCACTGCATTGAAAATATTATTTCTTCTGTGCCACTTTCTTCTAAATGGCTTGAACAGAAAGCATCCAAGCGAGAAGAGAAGGTTTTGAAACAAGAAAATACAAAACAAAGTTCAGCAATGGATTAGAGCAGACTTATTCAGGGGAAAGTTTTATAGCTGGGATGAAAAATGCTTCACAGTCAGCCAACATAGTCACCTTGGTGGGGGATTTTATCAGTAATTCGAAAAAGGAGCGTCATCAAACATGAACAAACAGGCAGACGCAGCAAAGAAACCTGCAGGCATCAGTTTGTACAGTTGTGGCTACAAGTTTGGGCGGTGATATAAATGTCGAGTTTTACCATTTTTTTGCTGCTTCAGTCTCTGTGGTAGAGATTCACATTGTTTCTAGATTGTTTAGTAAAGCGAACAGATGTACTTAAATATGGAGAGAGCTACATCAGCATAAAAATCAGAAAACTCAAAAATACTTGGCTGTAGTTTCTCCCTGGAGCAACAAGATCAACTCACTTCAATTCAGCAATCCGGTCACCACAGGGGTAATTAAAACCACTCGTATCCTTCTGATTGAATAATAGGAGCAGACTTGTTTTTACAAAAGGAAAAAGCCAGTTAAGAAGGCACTGTCACATGCGGCCACGATTGTCTTACATCTAAATGATCTCACAGGCAAGAAAACCGCTGAAAATATTACACACTGTAATCAGGAACGTTAAAGAAAAAAGTTCTACTCCAGTTAGACCTCAGGATGTTAAAGAGTTTCCAGCAGGGACCCAGAACTCTGTCCCTGTGAGGATTCAGGTAAGTAAATGTCACCACAAGTTCAGAACGTGGTTGTAAATGCATCTGTGATGCACCGTGAGGTGACGACTTTTGGACAGAGGCCTGGTGTCAAGAAGGGTAACAAAGAAGCTGCTTCTCTCCAAGAAAAACATCCAGCGCAGACTGAAATTCTACAGGAAATACAAAAATTGGACAGCACAAGAATGGTGCAAAGTTATTTTCTGGAACAAGCATAAAAAAAAGCCCCCTTCCAGCTGTTTGGGAAATCTGGAAAATTGATTGTCTGCAGAAGAAAGAGATGAACATTACCACGATTCCTGTAACTTGCGATCATCCGTGTTTGAATGAGTGGATTTATTGACAATTCAGAGATACACACACACACACACACACACACAAACAACTGCCATGAATAAAGAATGGTATCAATATGTTCTCCAAAAGCAACTTCCTTTTGGTCCACTTTCAGTAAAGTAATAACAAATTTGATCTATTCTTCTACATGTTTAGAATGTCCAGTGTTCCCATTGCATTTGGAAATAAAAGCTATGATAAGGAATTTGAGCTTTACTCACTTTTTTAAGCGCCCTTCTGTTATTTTGATCACAGTGTGCTAGTGCCAAACCCTTTGGCCTCATCTGCGTGTGTGCAGTCTGGTCGTATTAATGCTTGTGAAGCCTTCCAACATAACTGCAAAAATAGACCAACTCACTGTAATGCCTTTATTGTAAGTCACATGTTAGTTACATATCACTTTTTGTGTGTTAAAAAGGTCTAAATTTGTCTCCTCATGACGCTGTCTGTTTGATATTTTGCAGAAAAACATGTTGCAAGGGCTTCAAGTTTGTGTTGGGCCAGTGCATTCCTGAAGGTAGGAAAAATGATTTTGATGTCACCCTTGTGTATTTGTGATTATTTTGTGCTTCCTGTTCGAAGTGACCTAGAAGTTATTTTGTTGCATAACATTAATACACTGCGTTCTCTTGCTGCCACTGTTCAAATGCAACTAAATGAGACATACTGTGGGTGCGAGGTCATCTTTGTGTTTTTCCACACCAACATGCTTGATCACATCTTTTGCTTTTCTCGTACAGACTATGATGTATGTGCCGGCGCGCCATGTGAGCAGCAGTGTACTGACCATTTTGGTCGAGTGGTGTGCACCTGTTACCCTGGCTACCGCTACGACCGCGAGCGCCACAGAAACCGAGAGAAGCCCTACTGTCTGGGTGAGAACTTTTATGAAATAATAACAGCTTGGCATAAAGCCTTTAAAAACGTGACACTGCATAAGAACGTTAAACTGCATCATCAAATTTCTTTTGCATGCTTTGAAATAATAGTGGAGTGCTGTAATAGATCATTTTAAGTGATCATCGGAGCTCTGGTGTTGATCCAAGGTTTTAACGCATGTTAGCAATTGGTGTGTGGTTAATTTCAGGTCTGTTTTACTCTTTTATTTAATTGTAAAATCTCTATAATCTGTCCAACTGTGCAAACGTAAATTTGACCACAAATTACTCTCAATAACCCTTGAAGTACCTAACTGCTGTTTGAGAAAACACACAGTACCTAGAATAAGAGTTCACATTAGCACACAAACAAAACTGGTAGGAAAATACTTGACTCACAGTTTTTTTCTGGGTTTTTTTTCTGCACAGGTCATGTATTGAACTGGTTTAGGTTGGGAAGACTTGGCACCTTTGCACTGGAAAGCTGACATAATGTAACTGCTAACCTACAGTTAAAATCTTTGTAATATTGTCTCAGACGTCCCTGTTGGTTCAGTTGTATTTTACATTTTGAGATGCAGCAAATGCAGCGTGATTTTAAGCTGAACTTATTTGAAGTTAAAATATATGATGTTTTAATGACCCCCTTTCATTCTCTTATGTCCCTACTTTCACTGAAACACGTATAGACGTTGACGAATGTGCAGAGAAGAACGTGAGTGGATGCTCTCACATCTGCGTCAACTCTGCGGGGAGCTACAGGTGTGAATGTGAGAAAGGCTATTACCTGGAAGAAGATGGGAAAACGTGCACCAAGGGGGAGAAAGGTGAGCTGAGACATTTTCATTTTATTCACGTGCAGCTCCAACAGTGGCACTCTTATCGTCGTATGTATGTTGGTGTGTGAGGGACTACAAATGGAAAATGAGTGTGTGGGAGGACGGGGTGTGAGGTGTTTGGGGAGGGGTGTCTGTGTCTACAAATATAGAGACACCTGGTAGTCATTAGGCATCCCTGCCTCTTGTGCACGTCAGAACGGTTTTGTCACCCCAACATAGTGCTGCCCCTGCAACTTCTGGTCTTTTCTGATTCGCTGGATCCATGTGAAGAAAGCGCGAATCGTCCAGGCGATAAAAACTTTTTTTTTTTTTTGTTTTGCCCCAGATTCAGTTGCCAACGAAGCAGTGAGGGACTGCAGATTTGCTACTTCCTCCCATGAGGGTATCTTCCGTTACCTACAATAACACATCAGGAGAGGCTGGAGAGTGAGAAACCATGAAGCATATGATTGTGCTCCTGCCTCATGTCCCACTGCTTTAGAAAACGGGGGAAAACGTGCAGACATTTTCACCCATCCATTAAATGTATGCACATGCAGGGCAGGGCCCATTCTCTTACAGGGCTTGAGACAAAACCAATGACAGCCAGCAAAGGTTTATTGATGAAGTGTCAGTGTTTTATTTTGAATTTGGGAGTGACTCATCATGAAAATGAGACCATCCTAGTTTTCAAAAGCCCATTAAAGTCAAACATTATATCAGGATTTTTAGTACTTTGTGTTTTCATTACTAAACGTTGCAAAGCTATTATTTGCATTATAATGTTAAAAAAACAAAAATATTTCCGGTTTAACACACCTTAAATGCTGGAACTAGGATTTATTTATTTTTTTTTTTTGTTAAACGAGCTTTCCCGAAAACCTGTCACATCTCTAGTAGTAATTTCCTTTCTGCTGAAAACGTTTTTAGAAGGAAAATTGAAAATGTGGACCTTCCAGGAACCCTTGTTACGTAATGATTTTCCTATTTCCCAGCAGTTCATCTCTTCGAGAAGTGTGATAATGTAATGAACGCTGGAGCTTGCTCAGCCACATGTGAGGATTTCCGCCAGATCAAAATGTCAGTCCTTCAGCTGAAACAGAAGGTAAGAGGCAACAGAAAACACGCAACTACAAAATTCAAGACTGGTTTACGTGTTCTACCACACATCTTAGACACTTTTCCAGTGGGACGTTTTGATTCAGCTGAAATGTAAAATTTCCACAGAAGTGTTTTGTTTCTTTATGACAGCTTTACCTCCAAGGAGTCCATACATGTCTGCTGTTGTTTCTGAAATACTTTTTAGAGACAGCAGCCTCATTTTTATAACTCTCGTGAGATACATTAACGTACTTTATTCCCCAATAAATAAGAAAAGAGTGAAAGAAAATGTGTAGCAGGTAGACATCTTTTTCCATACGTATCAAGTTGTTGAAAATTTATGTAAAACTCAACAGTCGTGTTACATTTCCATGTGTGTGATTGCAGGTGTCTGAATTGATCTGAGCACGAGTCCGTTGACAGTAGCACTCAACACCCTCCACTGTAACACAATGATCTATTGCTTCCAGCTGTATATGCTGCTAAAGCTGTTCTCCTACAGCTGTATATAAAACCTACAGTACATGAAAATACAGTTTCCTTCTCACTGTTAAGTTCTATAGTATATCAGAAAGTATATTTTTTGCACATTCTTATCGCAGGAAAGTTGAAAACATGGATTTTAGAACCCCCGCCATCCAAACACCTGCTCCAAAGGTTGCAGACGACAGTCTTGCTTAATTCTTACTAACCTGCAGGTGTACCCTGCCTCACACAGCTTGCATGCGTGTGCATCCGCGTACGTGTACGGACATTACGCTTCTGCGTGTTGCATGAATTCTGAATCGTGAAACTCAGCGCGTTCTGCGTTTCCCACAAGGCTTGCCAAATCCTGGTGGTGTTACACAGATCAAAGATTACTTTTCCAGTGGATACCATTTAACATACTGAGCAGGATCTTTCTCCTGGTCATGCTGAATAATGCAGAGGGGTTGCCTGCCCTCCATCTGGTTTGGCTAAAACGTCTTATGTGGTGCACGTAGAGGATCAGCTTTCGTCTTTGGCAGAGTTCGTAATTTTAACATAATCTTGCTTGATGTTGACTCTCCAGTGTATAATTTTCCTGTCCTGTTTGACATAAAAAAAAAAAATCTTTATAAATCATCTTTTATAAAACATTTTAGGAATCAAAACTATTGAAACCATGCAATTACATGTTTGAAAGCAGAAAAAAAACTTTATTCATTATTTTCTGTTAGCCCATCATTAATTTTTCACTCAGCCTTTCTTTCATTGTCTTTTTCCTTTTCCCTCCTTTGTATTCACATTTTTATTTTTATAAGGTGGCCTTGCTGTCAAATAGTGCTGATATTCCTGTGCAGAAGACAGCAGAGAAAATCCTTACATCACCTATATATTTACCTGGGCCTCCAGGTTCCCCCGGACCTCCAGGTAAGACACATGAAGTAAGAAATTATACAACTTTATAGAATTTTTAGAAACAATGGTATGAAGCATGACTGCTCTACAGCTTTTATATAGGTTAATGGGGGTCCTACACCCATGTGAGGCTTTAGATGCAGCTGGACTGTGAATGTTAATGTTAGCATTAGCATGCTAATTTTGTGGACATGAAAAATCTAGCATGCTGATGTTTATTAGTTGCAATGTTCATCATTTTGGTTTAGGCTGGCATATTTCTGAAACCAACTTACTTGAACAAATTAGCATCTTCACCTGGCAAAGATACTAGAATGAAATTTTAAAAGAACACAAAAGTTATCACAGTCCATCACGAGCAAAACATAGATGTCTGAGCCATGTAATTGATGTGAAAACATTTTAGTCAAAGACATTTTAGTCAAAGACTGGAAACGCTACCAAACACATCAAAATAATCAGATTTTGCAATCTGGAAATCATTAAATCTCTGTCCTGCTTATGGCAATAGAAGAATCAAGAAGATCGTCCAACAGAAAAGATCAAAAAATAATAAATAAGATGTTTTAATGAACAGCAAAGTTGACAGCAGGACTGGTTAACATTGTAATTTTAGAACCATGTAATTAAATAAAATCAAAAACAAATTCTATCCAAACATTACACAATAAGCATCTAATCCGTACAGAAAAATCAAATACATATTTTTTGTGTTTTATTTGCGTGCTTAAGTTGTTTTTAATATCAAGCGATCATTGTTTTAGGAGACCCAGGACCAGAGGGCCCTCCAGGACTTTTGGGGCCCCCTGGTCCTCCTGGTCCCAGGGGCTTGATGGGACCCATTGGTCCAACACCAGACCTGCACCACATCAAACGCGGACCTCGAGGACCAGTGGTCAGTTGCGATTTTTCTTTTTTTTTCCTTTAACAAACCTGCCATTTGCAGTACCAGCTCACATGGTCCAAACATTTCCTTCAGATGAATGAACTTCTTTCATTTTTTTATGTGTTACTTCAGGTTTCTACATTCCTTTGTCCCTCACAGACTCACATACACTCATTATGGACATGAATGTCATCACAATGTAAGCTTTTACTGAAGTTCCAAAATGAAACTGAACTTGAACTGAATTGAACTTGTAAATCTGTCAATGTGTGATAAAAACAGAGTAAAGTCAACATTATTGGTGAAACAACATGATTTATTTAGCGGAGGAAACTGGAAGTTTGCTTGCTCTCTACTGCACAGCAGCACCGCCGTTGCACTTAGCATGTATACACAGTCAAATCAGCTGGAACGACAGCTGGTCCCATGAGCAAAGAGTAAAACATACAGAGATGCAGGTTTTGTAATGGGTTTTAAGTCAGGAAGACTGCAACAAAAACTGATGGTTAGCCTGTTTATCCATTACTTTACCAGTTTGCACATATCTCTGGGGCCACTAATCTAATTGGAGTTCCAAATCTGTATAAACATTTCACCTTTCTAGCCAGTGGAGAAGTCTAAATGTGGTCTTTTTCATTGTTCCATCCACTTTGGGCAATCCACCAGTCCCACTGGCAGCAAAACAGCCCCAGAATATGATGCTACCTCTACCGCAGTTAACAGCTTGTACGCTACAATGTTGTTGGCCGAGGATGACTCGCCTTTACTCCTCCAAGCATACCTCTGCTCACTGTGGCCAAACAGCTCCATCTTTTTCTGGTTTGACAGTATAATATGACCCTATGTTGTTGGCAAGAAAGTCAAGCTGGAAAGTGTTGATTTTTGAGCAGGAGCTTCTCTCACACATTGAGGTAAAACTCTGTGGACTGTGCGGACGGTTTCTCTGATACCCCAGCAGCTTCCCATTCATGGCAGGCTTATGCTGTTATGGTTCCCGTTTTTTTTCTGGTTTCCAGAAAAAGAACAGTTATAAGAAACCAGTGAATGCCTAAGGTTGTCATGTCCTTCGTGTCCAGAGCTGAGAGAATGAAAACTTCCAACTAGAACTGGAAAACATCATGCATGACTATGAGTCCTTATGTGACCTCTGAATAATGTCGTATGTATACATGATTCTCTTCCACCACTTTCGCTTTGCTTTCAGTGCTCTCCATTGCACAGCTCTGCTTTACATCATGAGACAAAATGGCTAAATTAAAAAGGAAAGAAGTAAGGATGTGGAATTTCCTTGACTTGAGTGTATGTTATGCATTTTATGGGATGTGGGGTTTTATTTGCCAGAGTAACTCCGATAATTCTGTAATCCTGTA
The DNA here is from genome assembly GCA_037176975.1 of Arrhamphus sclerolepis. Lineage (NCBI taxonomy): Eukaryota > Metazoa > Chordata > Actinopteri > Beloniformes > Hemiramphidae > Arrhamphus > Arrhamphus sclerolepis. The sequence goes on along the minus strand of JBAMYA010000004.1, from coordinate 6,251,421 downwards.
TCATGGGACAGGCCCCATGAGAGACAGAAAATACACCCTCTTAAAGACTCTAACTTTTGTAAGGTGAAGAAGATGACACATGGCAATGCTAATAACAACAGAGAGGACTGAATCCATTTACAGCTTTAGCTGTTTTCTTTGGCATGCTGTGTTTTTGCGCAGCGCTCAGCCTTTTATGCAAGCATGAGCCCTCTCTGTTGAGGTGTGGGATATGAATCAAGAATGTGCAAGATGTGGCCTCTGAGACATATATCTGCTTTTAAAAGGTCTTGTATTTATGCAACCTCGTTACTGATAAATCAGGCCATCAGCACCTACAGTCACAAGCAGCAGGAATCAAAACCATAAAGTCAGGAATAGTGGCTCCTCTGTAGAAAGTAATAGTGAATATTGGGTTTTTTGATTTCATGTTTGGGTGTTGTTGTTTTGGATTTTCTTTTCATCACCTTCATAGTCTTGGTAATGCGGTTCAACCATGCACACGCTGGCGAGGTCTGGTCTAGAAGGTGTTGTCCCGTCTTCACACAAATATTTGATTAGATTCTAAGCACACTTATGGTTTGGCCGGTAGGTCACATGTGTTTAATAGCATGTCAGGGTTTCAGAAATAATGAATGTATGACTCAGAGCAATGTCCTGATCTGAATTTTGGCACTAGTCTTTATACAATGTGTTTATGCGTCTTTGAAGATGATTATCTCAAAACAGAGATCAAAGCAGTCTCTTCTATTGATCTAAGTCCCTCAGGAAGGGCCTGGTGCCCAGCACATCCCAGTTAATCTCTCTTGTTGGAGAGATGAAGATGACATTTTACGACTCACAAAGAGTTCAAGTCATTTTTTTCCTGTCTTAAGTAATGAATTCAACATGAACACGATTTTGTTTGCACATGTAACATCATGAATTGTGTGTTGGAAGGTTATGTCAGTGACCTCCAGAAATGAGAGAAATACCTACAAGTTTAAATGTAAATGAATAACTTTTCTTTTTCTTTCTTTTTTTTAAACTTAAAAGGGGTCTCCAGGAGCACCAGGAAAGGATGGCCTGAAGGTAAGGTCAAATCCTATTTTGTTTATATATTGTCCTTTCTGTTCATTTTGAATTATAGCTTTCCTCCAAGAGACAGTCCTCCAACTGCTGCGCTGCTTTACTCCTCGCCTATTGTGTCATATCTTAAAGTAAAGAAACCTGAGTTGACACAAGAAAGTTCAAAGGTAGAAACTTGAGAGACTTGCCAGAACGATGTCAGTCAGAAGGGATTTCTCAATAATGAGATTTTATCAAGGTGAGAAGCTGGCGAATACCAACTTACTTGGAAATCCACAGCTGGATGGTGAACAAGCAGAGTTTATCCCTGCAGGTGATGGGATTATTTAATAGAAAGCTGCTACAAGTTGACAGAACAACTGGCGTGCCAAAAGGATTGTATCGTGTACAATATGAACACAAGAACAGCTGGTGGCATCCTCTTTCACACATGCAAAAAAAAAAAATCTGCTTTTTCATGAAGATGTTTGTCAATAATTTGAGTATTAATCTGTAACTTCTTTCTCAACCCCACTGTGAAACCTCTGAATATCTTTAGATTATGTTAAGGGAAGGTGGTGAGTGTTTTTTTTCTCAGCTTTTCCTGCCTGAGAAGCTTAAAGCAAAACGTTACCCAATTATTAAACCTCAGATTAAGGTGGCACAATGCAATCTCCATTCTTATAACAGTGAGATTTGCATTTTAAGTAACATTTAAGCAGATTTGTCTGTAGATCCTGTCTCATTTTTGGGATATCTTTGGAAGAAAACAGAGCAGCAGAGGTCAAAAGGTTTTCAGAGGGCTGGTTGAGTCAGTAGCTGAGTTCAGCGATACTCTGCAGTCATTCAAGGGAGTCCACATTATGAGATTTTCAGCTACTTTTTGAGAGAAAATAAATGTGTGAACTTAATTTGCAAATATGGAAGGTTGTACTAAAATTAGCTACAGTCTATTAAGAAAAAAAACAAAGCAAACTTTGTGCCAGTCTCTAATTTGGCCCTGGTTTGGGACCAGTATGGCCAATTGGATGTGAAGTGAGTGATGTTTGGCTTCTTAACATTCAGTGGGAGGCTGTAGCTTCCTGAACCTGCAGGACGTCAGATTTAATTTAGGCTGAGAGCAGACAGTTCAAGCAGCTTATGTCCAACAAACTTTGAAACATAACCATAACCAGACGTAAACAAAGCTACATGGTAGTGACTTGAGAAAAGACAGGGGGTACGGGTTTGAAGGAATAGAAAAATAAAGCTGAAATCGTGAAAACAGTCCTCTGATGTGTAAACATGTTGAATCTCATGCTCACAACGTTGTTTGCTTAGTTTTTAAGCCGAACGTATGGAAAGACTTAGGTGCATCTGCCTTATTGACACAATACCTTGGTTTTCTTTCGATACAGCTGAGATGTTTGTGTGGATAGATTTGAGGGTGATGGTAATCTGGCTCTCTGAGTAACAAATCCAAACCATCTGCCAAAACACTCACAGCCCCAGCATGACCTTGAGCCTGTCTAACCGCTGCAGTAAGATCAGGGTGTGCTACTGTAAATTAACAAGATACTGTTATATTAGACACTCAAAGTTGTAGCTTCATGAGGGAATAGTTCTGCTCTATAAACTTGTTGGTTTGTTGCTGAAGAAAATGTCTTAACCACTGAAGCTACTCTTCTAGTTTCAGGTTTTTACACAGTCATCATAGGCATGAATGTAACACCAATACTGGGCCTCTCAAATTTATTTTGGTTCTTCTTTAATCCAAAATTACATATAATCCACACCCAAAAAACATCATTAGCATTGATGAAAATTCAAAAATTTCTTTCATAACTTCATCAAGCTCTGGGTTTCTCAAGCGCCTAGAGATGACTTGTCGTAAATAGGCGCTATATAAATAAATTGAATTGAATTGAATTGAATCATGATCTGGAAAAAAAAAGTTCAGATGGTCAAAACACAACTGGAGAGCCAACCAGATGCAGGTCTGCTAACCACTGGAACCCCACAGTGACTGTCTACAGTCAAGCGAGTTTTTCTTGTCATGGAGACAGAGGCTGCAGAAAGAAGCCCCTGGTCCAAAGTCAACACTTTCAAGCTCAACAAAAGTTTATAGTGGACCACGTGGAGGACAGTTTTATGGTCAGATGAGTCTTGTTTCGCCCCAGTGACTAGAGGTAGGTCAGGAGAGGTAAAAGTGAGTCATTCAACTTCGAGATGATTGCACTGTACACATGACAGCATCATGCTCTGGAGGTGTTTTTCTGTCAGTGCAGATGATATATTGCCCAGATTGACTGGTGTAACGAAGAGAGGAAGCTGTGTCAGAACTCGGTATTTGGTCTGATTTCAAACCATCAGCTCGACAATTTCAACAAGATTTGGGGTCCAACATGACAGTTACTCCTCACACATGTCAGACCGGTTTGTATAATGGATAAAAAGTAGATGAATTTAACTGTTGGCATGTCCTGTCCCAAAGTCTTCATATCACAAATTGACCTATAAAAAAATGTTTGGACAGCCCTTAAAAGATGTGTTTTCTTTCATAAAACAATTAAATGTATTTGTTTAATTGGTGAAATCATAACCTGACTGGCCATACACATTCATTTTGTGAAATGGTTCTGGTACTTCTCCCATTCACAGCCATTTCTACCAGTTCAGAGGGTATCAAACCAGTAGCATCAGGAAAGGGGCGCGATGAGTCATTCACGAGTTCAAAAATTAGCTCAAAATTGATCGGCAAGACTTTACTGCTAAACCGACAACACTGCATGTCATTTTGGATGTATTTTCTGAAAGGAAAGAAAATGAAAACAGGTTTTCATTCATTAGATCATTTGTGGTTACTCTTATCCCAAAATTTGCTCTGTAACCTGAGAAGTACCCTGAGCAGAATATTATGAATTCTTCTTCTGCTTTTTCCCACCACTGTAATTCATCTTAACTAAATATTTGTTTTGTTTCCCCAGGGGGACAGAGGAGCTCCTGGACCTGTTGGACCACCAGTAAGACAAACGCCATCCACATGGATGCCACATTATTATAAAATGTTACTCCTCTCCAGAACAGTACGGTTGAACTAAAGAAGTGCTTAAATCAGGCCAGAGGACTCTCCACTTTAAACAACACAGCTGATGATGGGAGCTAAATTTAGAGAGTAAGCCTCTTAGATAAACATTGAGGGTGCTAACATCAACAAAGTTTTAAAAATCTCAGTTGTTAGTGGCCAGTGCTGACCAGCCTGAACTTTGTTGTGATAAACTCCTCTGAGGTTACCAAGTAAATGATGCAGGGGAAACCATCATGACACCATCAAGTCCAAGGTTGTTCTGTAAATAATTACGCTAAAAAGACAAAATCGTTGGTTTAATCTTTTGATTTTGCTGTACTTGACCCCCCAGGGCCCCCCAGGCTCCTTTGACTTCCTGCTTCTTGTGATGGCAGACATCCGAAATGACATTGCTGAACTGCAGCGCAAGGTGTACGGTCGGCCGATTAACTCTCTAGAGGAGGACTTCCCTTTAGCCCCCGACAGCTGGAGAGAGAGCCAGGACAGTGTGGACATGGGCTCTGGGGAGGACTATAAGGAACCTCCACCTCAAACAGGCAGAGGCTCCAAGAGGAGCAGGAAGAGGAAACCAGCACGAGAGAGAATGAACTGAAGAGGCTGCAGTGTCTGAATGATGGTTTTAAATACATTAGGTGTAAATATGAAGTGGCTTGTTTTGTTTTTATTTAACTGTTTGTTTGTTTGTTTTTCTTTTTTTTTTTAAAGAAAGTACTGTATGTATTTTTTTTAATTACAGATGTTTATTTTTGTATAATATTTAGTCTATATTTTTCAAACAAATGTGAGTATACTGTGCCAGTGCATGTTCTGACTGTATATTTTCAGAAATGGATTGTTCTTCCTCAGCAAATTAAACAAGCTTCTAATGCGTGTTTTTTTTTTCTCAGTTCTTCATAGCACTGTTTACAAACCTAATTTTCAAAAGAGTTGGGGGGGAAAAAAATGAAATCTGTAAATATAGTTTAATTCTGCCAAAGATATAAAGGAAATGATTTTGTCTTCAGTTCATTGTAATGAAAAATGTTATTAAGATGTGATACCAGTAACACTCTTAAAAGAGTTGGAAGAGAAGCAAAGAAGGAAAGGTTTATAGAATATAGAGTTAACACTGTTCTGAATGTTTCTACAATTAGTAGATTAATTAGTCAAAAGGTGAGGGTGCCAGGTTTGGGTATAAAAGGAGAATCTACCAAAGGCTTCTAATTTTCAGTCAAAGTTGTGCCTGCCAACTGTCAGAAAAGTTGGGTTTAAAAAAAATTGAATTAAAAAGCACTTAGGTCTTTCTGCTTCTGTGAGGAAACTAAATGCTGGAAGTTGCAGAGCTGGAGAAAAGAACCCACACTGCCACCTAGTGTTTGGTGGTGTAGTACAGAGCAATGCAAATCACAGGAAAAATATAAACTAAATGCCTTCTGCTGTGTATAAATCCACCTTAAGGCTCCAGTGGGAGAGAAAACATCATGTCAAAGTGACTAAAATAGCCACATGGGCTCAACAACCTTGGTAAACCATTTTGACTCAACATGTTTTTATGTCTTTGTTTATTGACAAAATATAATTAGAATCTTGAACCAGAGGACATGTTTTAAATATTTGCCATTCTTCACTCAGAAAAAACTATATCAAAATTTTTCTCTAAATTTTTTATTTTTATTTATTTTTTTACTACTTCAAGTTACACCTCCAGATCAGACAAAGTTGGGATTTGGGAAAAATAAACATTCATTCAGCATTTCAGGACTTTAACGCATTCCACAAAAAAGTAGGGACAAGGGCTAACAAGAATTTTAATAATTTTTAAAAGGATGTTCGACGTTGGTGATCACAAAAGGACTTCAGGAGGAGTTCAGGTTGTTCTTTGGTCTTGAGCATAGTGTCCATTACCCTTTATTGCAGCACTCGACAGAAGTTTCCCACAGTAATCCCCTGCCTGTGTGGTAATATCAGCTATAGATGAGTGATGGTTTATTACGTTTGTACACTTGCCCTTTGCACATTGAAATTCCTCCAGATTCTTTGAGGGCTTCATAAAGTTGACAAAAGATTAAATGTCTTGAGTTCATATAATCTACAAATAAAGTCAAAGTAGGTAAAAAAAAAAAAATCTATATCAACCTAACTTGTAGCATAAATACCAGATGGATGAGTGTAACTTGTTTTGAATTCTTCCTCCACCAGAGGGAGACCTTCTCAGAGCCACGCTGCAGTTTCTTCTGACATGAAAACAAAAGGTAGATTTTACCTTCTGGTTTTTACTTCACAGCAGAGATCAAGATAACTGTAGGATGGCAGGTTTATGAGTATTTTAAAATGTATAATTAATTAAAGCTTGAGAGACACTGGCTTTGGAAATTGAAGTCATCCAAGTCCATCCAATCACATTCTACTTCCTGTATGTTACTGTTATCTACCATGACCTTGCCTCTCTTACCTAAAACAGTATGTGAGGTCAGTCCTGGGGCTGACTGAACTTTCTTGGCCTGCTTGAAGTCAAAATGAGATTTTGGCATCGCTGGAGGTTGGACGCTGGTGGAGCTTTTTCTCAACTCATAAACTTTTGTTGTTTCAGCCTTTTCTGCTGGCCTTTGTCTCATATTTACAGTATAACTGATGTATGACTCCTTTCTTTAGATAAAATCTTGGAAGCTCAACGAAAACAAGAAAATCTCATCTGTGTTTTCATGAAAAACACAATCTATTAACAACTGCAGGAGAGTGGAGTGCTCATCGCATCTTTTGTGTATAATTATGTTTTATAATGTAACGTACACTTTAGTAAGCAGTTAATTACTTCCAAAATTATAGGCTTTATTTTTATAATGGATATTAATTTTGACATCTGTGTTTGGTGCCAGCCTGTTTCACGGTGACTCCCATCAGAATCCTGTCACAAAAATATTTGGGTTTTTGTATTTATTCATTTATTGATATATTGATTTTCACCCTTTAATATAACTATATTTTTAGCAGGCCAACACGATTACCAGGTTGACATGCTTTTTTTTTTGTTTTTTTTTAAGTAAACTGATTCCAAAGTGACAATGCTGCAAGTGATGACGAATATCTATGCATGAAAACACCTTTCTCATGTTGGTAGAAGACAGAAAGTCCACAAGGTGGCAGCCATCCCTCACTTATGCAGCATCTCACCCTTCTGAGTCTTGCAGAGCACATGGTGCTCAATGAACTCATTAAACTTTGCAGTGTAGTTCACAGAAGCATAATACCGTCAGCAGAACACAACTGTAAATAAAGTTTTGTGGGAATATTCATTCAGCGTGTATAATATGTCTTTTTTTTTCATGTTTATTTAAAGACTGTAACATTACATGTTCTTGGTGACATCATGATGTTTCATTTGGAGACTGACTTGTACCATTGGAGTGTATCCTGTGTTCCTGGAGTAAAATGCTGATAATTATCTGTAGCATTATCATCATTATATCACTTATGAAACACACAAATTGTTTTTTTTCTGAGTGTAATACATTTCCACCTGATATCCTGGCAAAGACTTTCCATGCATGTGTGTGTGCATGTGTGTGTGCATGTGTGTGTGGATACTGAACAAGAATTTGCCATTTTCTCAGCACTTGCACTGAGTTACATCAAAACAGTCAAATGCCACCTTCATTAAACACTACATCATTGTTTATGTTCATGTTGCACACGTATTTGACAATGAGCCCTTTTTTCAGAGAACAGTCCGTGTCACGATTGTGATTTGATTAAAAGGGACCGATATTAAGGACCTCTGCACATCTTTTTAACAAGCTGCGTTCATCTCATCCAAAAAAAAAAAAAAAGAAACAGGAAAAGAAAAACCCCAAAAAACTTGGCAACATATTTCTCCAAAATCCCCTCTGGAAGTAATTAATCAGCATCAAACAAAGATAAGCCTTAAAAGATTTCAAATATTTACTGAAGTACCCCCTTGTCTCTAATTATATCTCCCTGCTCCTCCCCTTCATTATTTAGAACTACCCACAGAAAGATGCCATGCTGAAAGGGAGCACACACACACACACACCCCTCCACGGAAAATATTTAGTTGCAAATGAATGAGTTAGTTACTGTGCTGCGATAGAGGCCTTAATGAGGTAATTTTATTAGAAGCGGCTGCCCAGAACTGTTGGAAACAGATGGAGGAAACAAACAGGGAGAGGTAGAATAGAGAAAATTAGTGTTACCCAATTCATTAATCAATGCATTAGTGTAGGCAGCAAATTAACTGCCCCAAAAATCTTCCATTCAATGAAGATTACGATGAAAAGAAATACATTGTTGCCCTTCAGCGTAATTACAAGACAGTGCAAATTCAATTCTAATGAGGCGAAAGGCACCCCCTTAACATACATCCCCTATTCCCCCCTCTGAAAGAGTCTGCTCTTGTTGAGGCCTAAGTTTAAGGAAGCATTGAGGGTGAAGGAGACAATAATGAGAGATCGGCCCAGGCCTAAGTGCTTTACATGCTGCAAACAGGTAGAGAGGATTGAATGGCTCCCTTTCTGGGACTCCTGGGGGGCCTGTCTTCCCAGCACAACAACACTTGGCCCTGAGAAAAGGGCCCGCTGAGGAGCCTGGTGAGTGAATGGATCTGTGCCGCAGCAGGTCACACTGAATGGCCACAAGTTCTTCAATGATTAAAAAATATGTTGTGCCCGCCTGGACTCCACACATGTACACAAACACACACCTCTGCATGGACGGCACACAAAAACACACATAGACAGCCCTCAACCTTCCAGCTCTCACTGAGTTATCTTTACTCAGGTTTTGTCTCCTCTAATTGGAGCTGATGAGTGTCTAATTGGTAGCTTTTTTTACAGCACCCAGTACTTAAGCGATGGCAAGCCGAGGGAGGCAGCATGAGCGGAGTTAATAAGAGGCTTTGCACAAATAAAAGCTTTAAAATGGGCCTGTCTCTCAGAATGGGAGTAAAGGAAAGTTGAGGATATCTTTTGTGTCCACCACATCTTTCACTCATGTGCAGGTATCTAAAAAGAAGAAGGAGTGGTGAAGGGCACACAGTGGTTGCTGAAACGTTGAGCACTTGTGCGCATAAAGGGATCTGTTCTGTATTGTTTGGAGGCCATCGTTTAGTGTGTCTAGTAATAATGAGAAAGGGCTGCTCCTCAAATGAATGTGGCAAAGTCCTTAGTGGACAATAAGTGCCCTCTCATGCTTGGACCACACTGGACTATGTTGAAGCAATCCAAAATAGAGGTATAGTCCTTCTGCATTGTTGAGGGTGAGTATGTGGACTATGTGCACATAATTTAACCAACAAATAATATAGCTCAAACCTCTGTGGATATCTAACGTGGCTCACAACAGAATATCGGCTCACATAATTACAAATTAAATCAAAATCTGTTGTGTTTTCGTTAAATCAAAGCTGACTTAAATAGAACATTACAAAAATATTGTAGGGTTGACTGAATTAGATTTCTAATCATAAACACCATGTACTCTGCTCCTCTATGGAGAGTCAGAGATTTACATCATAGTGGTAAACGTAAGAGCACAGTGGGTTCAACTCCAGGGCACTTCCTAAGCATGCTGTCATCTCAACAGACATTTATTTCATGTGATAATGAATTGCGTTTGCTTTTCAGGTATGAACAAACACCATTACGAAGCAGGCTTCATTTAACATGGTGTCACACCAGGAGGCGACAGCCCACTCTCCCTTTCCCCCTAATGTGACGTGGGTAATTCAAACATCTTTAGATGTCCAGATCCCCCCTGGAACAAAAGCCGCCGTCCACATAACAACAGGTATTTGTTTTATCTGTTAAGGTCAGAATAGGATCGCTAAATCTTAGCTAATCCAAATGATGACCTACAATATACAGGGCAACTGGAGGTCAAGAAGAAAATGCAAAGAGATGACAAACATCGAGGGACAGACAACAAAACTCACAGCGGCTTGCTGTCATCTCCAGGGATTACATTTACTACAGCATTGTATAATTCACTGGGCAAATATTTGTGCTGACTCATGCGATAGGCCTTTCACAGTCTCAGTGACCCATTAACATCCTACAGGTTCCCATTGTTCATGTCTAAATGGATCTATTAGCATTGCTATTTATTCAAATCCTACATTTCCTAACAAAGAGTGTGGTTTAACTCTCTAATGAGGGCTTCCTCTGACAATAGATGAGGCCTCTATTTTCTCTGCTCCCTAAATCCACTGGAAACCTGTAAGGGTTTTGGGAATGGTAAGAGTTTACATGTTGATATCCAAACTTAATTTCTTTTACACTTTTGTTTACTTGTTTGGCACAGGTTTCACAAGTAAATATATCCCTTCTTGTACTGTCGGAGTTTTTATCATTCTGTTCAATTAAAGTAATGTTACCCACATTTCTCTTTTTTTATTTATATATGGGTATATTATTCTTATAGTTGTTTGTTTGTTCATTGCACTGTGTCTATGCTACTTCTCATTTTTACATTATTGTCATAAATTCATTATTTATTGTTTATTTATCAATATTTTCCAGTTGTTTCTGTATGCTGCTAAAATACCTTAATTTTCCTTTGCTGGATAAACCTATCTATCTATCTATCTATCTATCTATCTATCTATCTATCTATCTATCTATCTATCTATCTATCTATCTATCT
>JBAMYA010000004.1:6227797-6240592 GCA_037176975.1 Arrhamphus sclerolepis | reverse complement strand
TATCTATCTATCTATCTATCTATCTATCTATCTATCTATCTATCTATCTATCTATCTATCTATCTATCTATCTAACATGTGCGGTCCTTGCCATGTGTTGATCATTTACCAGAAAAGTCAAAATCTTGAGATTAGTTTCACCACAATAGCTGGTTTTGTTGCGAGCTTTACTCCTGAACCCGTAATCACGGGCCCACACGGGGATGCTGCTCCTCCAGGAGCAACAGGAAGAAGCATGACGTCGCAAATGGAGAATGAACAGCTCATAATTGTGTCGTCTTCCATCTCCCACTGAGGCTTTCAGACTGCAGTGAAAGCTCTTACGGCCAACCAGGACACCTGGGTCATCTTTCAGCAACCCGTTAAAGAGTCACGTCAGCAATACAGCAGCTGAGGGGAATCCTTCTGACTGCTTGTTTGATTCTTGCTCCAGCATGTGTTCTCCTTTTCAAAAGCAAATAGTGTTTCCTTAGTTTTCCCCCAATTCAAAAAGAAAGTTGGGATGCTGTGAGAAAGGTTTAAAACAATGTAAGCAAATCTCCTATATTTTATTCAAAACAGAACATAGAAAATGTATCAAATGTTGATAGTGAGATGACATTTTACCGTTTCAGGAAAAATAGGAGCTCATTTTGAATTTGATAGCAGAAATGCATCTGAAAAAGTTCAGAAACTGGCAATAAAAGGTCGGAAAAGTAAATGATACAAAAAGCAAACAGCTGAAGGAACATCTATTTAGGCTTTCAAATTGTGAAACTGCTTCACAATATTGTTCTTCAGTGTAAAATTGCCACAACTTTGAATATGGAAATAAATGCCCATCTGAAGGTATTTATGGGTTTTAGAGCAATATATGCTCCTGTCCAGATAATGTCTTTTTTTTTTTTTTCAGGAAAGACATTGCATTTTTCAGCAAAACAACACTAAATCGCTTACTGTATGTGTTTAAAAAAAGGGAAAAAGAGAAAAAAGTAAAGCATGGCGTCATTGTAGAAGGGTCCAAGAACTAAACTAGCTTGTCTGCAGTCTGGACCTTTTACTGATTTAGCAGCATCACTCCTGCATCTGACAAAAACGTGACAACATTCCCTTTCTTACCAAAAACCCCAACATCTGCTCTTATAAGTCCCCAGATTTATATAAAGAAATGGGGATGCTACAAATTGTTTCAGCGTGTTGGTGTCATCAAAATTATATTTACAAAGACAGTGGACTCTATTGTGAATAAATTTGGATTTCAGAAAGACAAATCATCTGTTTTCATTTACATTTTACTATGTTGGAGCTAATATTTTATGCCATGTTTTGCATATAAAATAAATTTTAAAAAGTACATTAGTTTGTATTGGATAATGTATTTAATGCACCAATGACTTTTCTTCTTAACATTGGAAAAATAATATTTGGCTTTAATCTACACCAGTATTTTACTGTTTCCAGTTACTCAGACCTTCTGAGATCTAGCAAACCCAGTTTGAGGCAAAAGTAATAAAAGTTAATCTGTTGCTGTTTTGTTCATGCAAATGAACATAAAAATAACTATAGAGAGAAACACGTTGTCACTTAATTCTGTGAAATACAAAAGGCACATCTGTCACATTTAACAAGAGAGTCCTCGTTTGCAGTTTAAGGATGTTTGGAGCTACACACAACATAACGGCTCTTTTAAAGAGTTTTACTTTGATGTGACAGTTTTGAATTAAGGTCCATTACTTTGCACTGGTAGTCACTGTTTTGCTGAAAACTATTAGTTTAAGGTTAAGCATTGAAAACTACACTGTTAAGAGAAGGAAACACATCACAGTTGTCACTTTATCACCTTAATATATGCTTGTTTTTTTTCTGCTAAATTGGGCTGGACTGTTGGTACACTTGACTAACCCAGCATGGCTTGGAAAGGTTTTGAGATATTTCTACATTTTTAGCAGCATAGATTTTACTCTGGACAGTGTGTAATGACTTGTATTGAGAAAGCATGTGGTGTATGTGGTTTTTGGTGTCTGATGCAATTATCAGTCTTCCCTGATTGCTAATTTTTTTGGTCATTGTAATTTAAGATTCATTCAAGACAACATAATTTACTGGACCATCTGTGGTTATTTCAGCAGGACACCAACAGACTTCATATTGCCTGATTCACATCAGAATTTCTTCATAGGCCCAGAGTGTGTGTGCTTCTCTGACATGCCAACATTACCAGCTCTGTCTGAGGTAAGGACGTCATACAGCTGAGAGCATGACGGTTGAGAAGTTGAAATGTTGTGTTCTGCAAAAATGGACGCAATTCCTCTTGCAAGACTGCAACAGTTTTCAGTAACCCATGTGATTAAAATGTATAACTTATTCAGAGTAGAATAATCCAGCCTAACCATGTTAGAGCAAGTCTTTTGCTTTGCTATTCACAGCAAATTACCATCAGCAGTTAGATAATTAGCGTATAAAAACAAATAAGCTATTAATGATGCACCCAATATTCTGTCATTTAAAAAAGAAAAAAAAAAGTTCATCACACCTTGTTCATATTTTTGTCTATTTTGTTTCCACATAAAAATTGGCACATGAGTTCCAGTTCTTGCATTAGTAGCTGTCCCAGCAGTCCCAACATTACAAATATTAACATGTAAACATCTGGAAAACATTGCTCATAGAAGCAAGAATTCTAAACATTAGCTTGTAAATACATTGTTTTAAGAGGGTAAACGAAATTCTAGGTTATGTAAAATTATTTTATCTGTCCTTGTGACTTGTAAGTAAGGGTTTAAAGTTTAAACTGAATGAATGCATGGGATTTTAAAATGTGTGTTCATTTAAGATTTATTTATTTACTTACTTTTCAAATTTAGGTTTGTAAAACATATTTAGAGATGGAGTTGTACAGTTACCACACCAGCCTGCTGGTACCAAGGGTCCCGAGGTGTGTGAAGAAAATATCACCCATTACATCATCACCAGCCTGAACTGCTGATACAAAGCAGGAAGGATCAATGCTTTCATGTTGTTTATGCCAAATTCTAACATCTGAATTGCACAGCTGAAATCGAGACTCATCAGACCAGGCAACGTTTTCCAATCTTCTATTGTTCAATTTAGGTGATTCTGTGCAAATTGTACCCGGCACCCAGTAGAGCCGCAGATGCGAGAATGAATTGACTTCATTCCAGTCAGTGAATCCAAGTAATAAGTTAAATACTGCAATAAACAAGAGGTTTAACATTTTTGGTTCTATTTTGTTGTGAACTGGATCACTTTTGTGAGTGACTCAGAGCAACCTGAGTCCATCACCACCACTATCACCCAGTGTGGTTTTCTGTTTTTGTAGTCATCTGCTTCCATGTTTGGACAACTTGTGGGTTCAGGGATGGTGTTCTGCATACATTAATTGTAATAAGTGGTTATTTGAGTTCTGTTGCTCTTCTATAATCTCAAACCAGTCTGCCCATTATCCTCTGACATCAACAAGACATGTTTGGCTACACAACTGCTGCTGAGTGGATATTTTCTCCTTTTCAGACCATTCTCTGTAAATCCAAGAGACGACTGTGTGTGAAAATCCCAGTAGATCAGTAGTTTCTAAAATACCAGTGCATCTTGTACCAACAACCATACCAAGTTCAAAGTCACTTAAAGCAACACCACGTAAGATTGTGCTCTTTAGCATCGTCTCTGGTTGTATGTTAGATAGCTTCATCTTATAGTTAGCATCTGGCTAACTCCACATAGTAAACACTAAGAATATGGTTGCGTTGTCAGATTATTATAAGTGAGTTTAAGCTGCGTGTCTCTCTGTAAATTTGCTTACAAATAATTGTAGTTTACCCTTCTGTTTTAATTTTGGACGTATTTCATGTTTCCGAAATTCTAGTTTGAGACACATCAATGATAAAAATGGTAAACATGTGGAGAAGCTTGTCTGATTATGTGTACCTCTGCGGGCATTTGGCTTAAACCAGGTTGCATCCCAAACTGTACAGTCTCAGCATAGGAGAATGATATGCACCCAGGCTGTGGCATGAGCGTGATTTGTCTTAGTTGAACTACTGCTAAAATTATTTCAGACACTTTTTGGAGGGGCTTTCATGTTCTGTAGTGTTGCTTTAAATCCACTTTCTTTCCCATTCTGATGTTCAGTTTGAACTTCAGTCTCAATGTCTAAATGCACTTCATAGTTCATAACAAGCAACTGAATACAAAATATACAAAATAAAGTGGTTAGAGAGTGTGTATTCCAGGCATTTTACAACACTCTGATAGATTTATTGAAGTAGAACTTGTTTATTCGGTTTTCTTATCAATTATTTGACTTTGCTGACACATGATTATACTGACAGACTTTTTCATTCACTATCAGCTGTTCAGAGAAAGACGTGGGGAGGAGGAGAAGGGGAAAAGATAGCGCTCCCAAACCGTCCAATCAGAAAACGCCCTGTTGGCCCTACAGGCATCCCGTCATGCTCGCGGTCGGAAGCGCTACGTCAGCACTGGTATTGAAACATGGCGGTGTCCATAGCACGGCTCCCGGCTGTAAAGGCTGCAGTTTTCATATTAAGTTTTCTCACAACGTTAATATTTGACCGCAGCGTCGCCGACGTCGCAGCAGACGCCTCGGCCTCGGAGCAGCCTCCTCACCGCCGGTTTGAGTACAAATACAGCTTCAAAGGACCGCACTTGGCTCAAAGCGACGGCGCTATCCCGTTTTGGATCCACACTGGAAGTAAGTTTGTGTCCAGCTGTCAGCAGACAGAACCGCTGGTACCTGAAGATGACATGAGAGGAGCTGACGTCGGTCACTTTAGCGGCTTTGTAGCGGTTTTTCAGACGCGACGGTGCTCTCTTCTGTTCATTCAAAAGCGCACTAAGACTTGTTTATCATCTGAAGCTGAACATCTTCGTTTCAGAGCGCCACTAACGTACTGACCGGTGCATCAGTGAGCTTTTTATGGCCTGACAGATGCGAAACTGTGTGCAGACACTTCCAGCTGCAAAACCTGCAGTTCGCTTGAAAAAAAAAAACACCAACAGGCCTTTGGATTCTTGCATCATGCAACGATTCGTCCAGATGCTGACGTTAGACTAAGATTACACCGCCATGCCTAGACATCTGCTTTGATCAGTAGCCACAAGTAATGATAACCATAACTTGCAATCAGTGTCCCTTTGTAATCTTACGCAACTGAAAAAAATACAGTTGTGACCAATGAATGCGAAACTTTGATTCAAACACACATATATACGTGTGTGTACATACACACACACACATATATACATATATATGTATGTGTGTGTGTGTGTGTGTATAACATTCAGTAAATCCTGGATATGTAGACCTATATGTGTGTTTTGATTTCAGATTGTAAAAGGATTTATGTGCAAATGTGGTAAGGACACACCTCAAGCTAAAGTGGGATTTAAACTAACACACTCTCTTTAAACAGCACTCCTGGTTTCAACTTAAAGTGACAACTGACTCAAATTAATGTGCGAACAAGTATGTGGACAAAAGCTTTCTCTGGGTGTAGGCAGTTTGAAAAACCACAGAATACATTAAACCTCGATCATGCTGAGCTGTAAGCAAAATAAATCATTCTTACTTGAAAGAAAGAAGATCTCTCAATGTACGAGTTGCTTTTAAAAAAAAAAAAAAAAGTGATTATTGATTCTTTTGTTCTATTCCAGATGCTATTCCCAGTGCAGATCAGGTGCGCATTACGCCATCTCTCAGGAGTCAGAGGGGCTCCGTGTGGACAAAAAACAAAGTCAACTTTGAACACTGGGAGGCTGAGGTGACCTTCAGAGTATCTGGAAGAGGCAGAATGGGAGCAGATGGCCTGGTAAGGGGTGTTGAGACATTGGTATAGGTTTACTATGCTCTATATTTGGGACTATGTTGAACATTTCCACCAGGGTAGCAGAGTTATATGTTGTTAACCTTAGAGGAAAATTGTTTTTGCTATGAAAAGAATCTTACCGGGCAGTTAGTCAGTGTGCCTGGACAGGTTTTTCTGCAAGTCCTCTGGAACAACATAGTTGTGGGTTGGGATATTTTCTATTCATTAGTTTAATAAAATGTTTCTGTAATTGTTTGAGGCAGTAAGTGAGTCAGTTATTTAGTTTGTTGTTTTAAGTTGTTGGCACAAATGTTTTGACTGTGTCTTTAATACAGTGTAAAGTTAATAGAAAAAATGGAGATAATGGTGACAATTATATGGGGAATTGGAACGTGATGTCAGTTTAAAAGGAAGATCTTGATTTTGTTTCAGAAAGGAAGTTCAGCAAACTCCAGGTCTAAAAACAAACTCAGAGTCAACAAACACATGATTTGAGTTTCCGGTTTCAGAACAGGTGTTCAGAGTTTGTTCAGTTAATTCCAAGTTACCAGGACTATAAAAAGCCATCATCAATGGAGCTCCAATACCGCAATTCGCAAGGCAACGCAAGTAAACGGAGGAGATCCTCCAACTCTTCTTCGTTGAATTTGAGATTTTATTGGAATCATGTCAGGCCAGTTTTCTTTCAGTTCTGCTTCATTTACTTTTTAATGTCTACAAATGAGGCTGTCGTGATTCAGAAAACACACATTTGCAAATAAATAATAGCTAATAAAATGAATAATCCAAGGTGTTACCATGATAAGTATGGGCATGCTGTGTGTGATATTTGTGATGCATGGAAGTATAAGATCCTGTAAAATAACTGGGATTTAAAAAAAGATTAGATTTAAAAAATCACCAGGGTGTCACAAGTACAAGTCATGGCTGGTTTGACCTTATTAAACTATGAAACTGTCTAAAATCATCAACATACTTTCCTGATGCAAATGCGATGCGTCATTGTTCAGAAGTCTCCAAAATGATCGTTATATGAACTTGAGCTAGTTTTAGCTTGATAAGGGAGCGGAGACGGAAAGTAACTTGTGGTATGTTGAAGTAAAACTGTTCCTGACCAAGTTTAGTTCACAGAGTCAGTTGCCATGGTAACAGACTCAGAGTATCAGTTTCCTCAGTTTCTGAAACTGGCTCAACTGAACCCCCTGGCTCAGGTTTAAGTAACCTCACTTTCTGAAACTGAAAACTCAGTTCTGGTTCAACACACGCAGAGTTTCTACATAACCCCCTTCCTTTCTGAAATGGACCCATTTGATACGGAGGTGGGTAATGCAAAATTATAAATAAAAACTGTAAATGATCTACGTATTTAATGAGCTGTGCCTGGTGTGGACAAACATGTTCTAGAAAACTTGCTTGTCAATCCATCAGCAAACCTTAAACACAGAACATTCTTGAAATGCAGAAATACAAATGCAGCATTTGTGCTAACAACATCTGAAAAGGAAGAGTAAACTAAGCAGTGGACAGAAGAGACTTAAATTACATTAAAATTTAGTTTATCCAACTGTGCTTTACAGGAAGGGCCTACATGCAGTTGCTGTTTGGATGTTTTATTTAACTTTTGAAAACAAAAAAAAAGCATAAGAGAAGTGAACATCTGGCTCTTAATTGCATTTCTGGCAAATTATTTGATAATGAATAGACAGTGTACAGTAGTTTATAGTAGTTCTAGAGCAGAGCTGCTCGTAGTGGCGGTTTTGTGCATATTTGTGAGTTTTCAGCCTTAGTCGGCTTCATTGATAATACTTTTGGGGTGTTTATTTTATATTATTACTATTTTTTTCATTGCTGCGTTGCCTCAGGGTGTTTCTTGGTTGCCTTTTCGTTTGGCAAAGAGAGAGTTGTTTACAAGTGAGTGCAGCTAATTGAGATTTCAAGAGGCCAAATTATACCCAGACTGAGACGCCAAATCCCAGATGAGTTGAAGAGGAGACGCTGTGGATGCAGAGCCAGAGAAAAGCAGAGAGAGAAAGTTTAAATCGGCTCGTTCCTCCGTCATAATGGGGAACGTCAGATCTCTCAGAAATAAGATGGATGAGCTTGAAGCCCTGAAGAGGAAAAATCTGGAGTTTCAGCAGTGCAGTGTAATGTCTTTCACCAAGACCTGGTTTCAAGAGCATATTCCCAACTGAAACATCTCTGTAGCTGTGAGTTTTCATCCTTATTATCTACAGAGAGTTCACCAGTGTTA
Source organism: Arrhamphus sclerolepis (assembly GCA_037176975.1). Taxonomy (NCBI): domain Eukaryota; kingdom Metazoa; phylum Chordata; class Actinopteri; order Beloniformes; family Hemiramphidae; genus Arrhamphus; species Arrhamphus sclerolepis. The sequence goes on along the minus strand of JBAMYA010000004.1, from coordinate 6,232,516 downwards.
TTGTAGAGGCAGCTTACATCCCGCCATCAGCTGGTGTTGACGTTGAATGTACTCAGTGCATTCGTAGACATCTCATTCATTTGCAACATTTCCAGTGTTTTAACAGTTTAACTGTTCCGCCATGGACAACACCATCCCCTCCAGAGTAATGAAGTGTTTTCCCAATAATGAACCCTCAATCACCAGTTACCCTGATCAACAAAAGTGAGAAACTTCAGTGAGAGAGACAGAGAATTATTGATGTCAGTACAAGGCTGCAGGTCCAGATGCTGTCGGCATCTGGAGTCCTGAAAGCCTGTGCGGATCAGCTACAGTATGTGGGATTCTACAGGACCTCTTCAAGCTCAGTCTGAGCCAGGAGAAGGTGGAAGACATCCTGCCTTGTATCAAAAAGATCTCATCCAATCTTTAAGGACTACAGACCTGTAGCTCTAACATCCCACATCGTGAAAGTCCTGGAGAGACTTTTATTGGTCCACATGAATAAGTGAGCAAGCACTTTCACAGGCCCACTGCAGTTTACTTATCATTGTGGGGTTGGAGTTGAAGATGCCATCATACACCTCAATTAACCCACAGTCATCTGGACAAAGCATCATGGGAGAAGAAGTGAGGGAGGATAAATATCTCGGTGTTCACCTGACAGACTGGACCAGAGATGCAACACTGATCCTGTTTATAAGAAGGGACGGAGAGGGAGGTCCTTCAGTGTTTGCAGCAGATGTTGCACATCTTCTATACGAGTGTAATCTTTTATCCGTTGAGGGAGCAGCATCAGAACCAGTGGCTTAATGAAAATGAACTGATTTATGTTAAAGGAATTCTTCTAAGTCTGTTAAAAAAAAAAAAAGCAATTTAATTTAATGTTAATTAGCTTAATTTTGTGACCAAAAAGTTGTCTGCTTATTACTAAACCATTTATTATCAGTAATATTGTCAAGATGGAGGGAAAAAAAGGTTTTACAGTAAAGTTGATTTAAGCTGTGTTCCTACATTTTATGCTGATTCTGCTAATACTTTCAGTTAGGAGCAACAGTGCTGTGTGAGTAAGTAGTATAATAAAGACTTATGAGGAAATCGGGAATAAAGTTTTAACAGAAGTGTAGATGGAGCTTTTAATATTAAAAGTTTTTGATTAAATTAGAAAAAAAATCATACTTTTAATATGCCTCAAGAATATTCAAGATGCTAAAGCTCACATTAATCTTCAGTTTGATCAATATGAATGCATTTTCTCTTTTTCCAACAGGCTGTGTGGTTCACCACCTCACAAGGCCTTGATGGTCCCGTGTACGGTGCAGCGGATCAGTGGAACGGCATTGGAATCTTCTTTGACTCCTTTGACAATGATGGAAAGGTTTGTGTCATCTTCCTGTTATAAAAATAATACTTTAATGAGTGTTGTTCATCTCATATATGGTCTGTAGAACAATAATGACCCTCCATCATCACGGATAACTCCCAACGGTTGTTTTTATTTATGCACAGGTATTTGATTTTGCTGTTTGGTAATCTTATTTAAAAGCACAACCACTTCTGCTCTGTGACAAAAGGATTAATTCATGTTTTCATTGTCATTCCAGAAAAATAACCCAGCTATAATTGTTGTGGGGAACAATGGCAACCTTGTTTATGACCACCAAAAGTAAGTGAAAATTTCTTTTGCTTTCCTGTGATGTCATAGCCAACTCAAATTTCAGCAACTTAAAGAAGATTAGAAAATATGATTATTTGCTTGGAAAGTAAATAATCCTCTGTCTTTCCTAATCTCCCCTGGGCGAGTGAAAGCTTTAAATCACTTTTTCAGTGCCATTCCAGTTTGACTTGTGTTTCATAGTGTTTACGTTGCCACTAAATGACTGTTTACGAAAACACTAATGTTGTTCACTTTAATAATAAACTTTGCATTGCCTTTTCGCTTCTCTTGAACGGTGTTTATGTGGAACGCTGTTGTGTAATGGCTGCCTTTTGACCCCTGAAATGATGTTTTCATGCAGTGATGGAACCACACAAGCTCTCGGTACATGTTTACGAGACTTCCGCAACAAACCCTATCCCGTCAGGGCCAGAATAACATACTACAAAAAGACTCTGACGGTAGGAGAAAACACACACGCGCACATCTTGAACGTAAAATGTGTTAAAAAGATCTGGGAAAAGACCCCTCAGACAGCCTCAGCTTAGTGTCTTTGGCTGTTGTAATTTTTCATCCCCTTTTTTTCAGGTCATGATCAACAACGGTTTCACTCCGGACAAAGAGGACTATGAATTCTGCACAAAGGTGGACAACATGGTCATTCCCAGTGAAGGATTCTTTGGCATTTCAGCCGCCACTGGTGGTTTAGCTGGTATAATTCTATCTCTTGTTATGAACACATTTTTCTCTTAGTTATGCCCAATTAGGATTCAGTTACAGACTGAGTTTTCTGGGCTGAAAGTATTTTTTCCATTGGTATAATACTCGTAAAGAATAAGTGATCTATTATCATTATTGGTATACCTTACAGTTGCAGGTTATTTTCTGTAACTCTTCCCTTTATGAAAACATTAATTTACTGTAATGATCCCACTACAGTTTTCATCAAGTCATCCTCCCCCCAGCATAGACCATAACTAGTACTACGTTATTACTCAATAATTTACTATTATTATCCTTAGTGGTGTGAATTTTTGTCATGTTATTTTCTAATTGAAAATTTCTTGCCTCCATCAGATGACCACGATGTTTTGTCCTTCTTGTTATTCAGACTCACAGAGCCAGGCCAGCAACCGGTAACTACATTTACGTACAGTGTCTGATACTTTTCCAGTCCCCCTGTGTGTCGTTCACTTCTTTAGTTCCCTGTAGATGTGTGTGTCCGCACTATAACCCAGTCACAGCCTCTATTGAGTTCCCTGGTTTTGTGTGTGGGTTTGTGTGTTCCATTGAAGCCCCCTGTTGAATCTGAGATTCCTAAAGAGGAGAAGGACAAGTACCAGGAGGAATTTCAGAACTTCCAGCAAGAGCTTGATAAAAAGAAAGAGGAGTATCAGAAGGAGCACCCAGACGTCCAAGGAGAACCAAGTTAGTTTTCACACATAATGTGCTAAATTAATTGTGCAAAATCGTTATCATTTAATTTGGAAAGTGTTGTTCTTGATTCTATAATGAATTTCACAAATTGAACTACTTAATAGAATCTAAATGAAGAAACAAATATGAACCCACATCTTTTACTTTTTGAGTACAGCCACAGAATATTTATTTGGATATTTCTTGAATATTTCCTCCAGTTGACGATTTGTATGAAAGCGTGAATGACCGGGAGATCCGTCAGGTGTTTGAAGGCCAGAACCGTATCCACCTGGAAATAAAACAGCTCCACCGCCAGCTGGCTATGATCCTGGATGAACAACGCCGATACGTCTCTGTCATCACAGACGAGATTTCTAAAAAGGCGGCAAACACAGGGTCGGGGCAGGTGGGCAAGACAGATGCTCACAAAATGCAAACTAAGTCAATTATTGTGTTTAATTATACTTCTTTTTCAGCCTTTATCTATTGCTGACTCTTTGGAATGCATGTTTTGACCGTAGGAGATAATTACATGAGGTCGCTGGAAACCTGATTAAGCAAATTGACAGCATATGTTTATGATTTGATAGGTAGGCATCTAGGTATCTTGGTTTCCATGTACTCTTTATTTGAGGATAAGTGTTTAGAAGACACTTTTATCAGAACAAGAAAAGAAGCCTCCTTTCTGACCATTTTATCTAATGTAAGCACTGAGCCTTTTAACTTTTAACCGTGAGCCCTTTCCTCTTAGGTGGATTCCAGTCAGCAGCTCGGCTCCATCGTAGCCACACAACAGGAGGTTCTCAGAAACTTGAATGAGCTGAGGTAAGTAACAGCAGTGTTATTGTACATGTTTGCTTATTCTTTAAAAACTAGTTGTTGTTTTTGCAACAAACATAAAAACATATCTGGGATATTCCTGAAAAACAAGGAAAATCCTGTCGGATAAGTCCCTTAAGTCATATTTAATCTGAGGATGTCATGGCTTTAACATCGCAGGTGTCTACCAGCCTGATAATCCAGCTGCTGCGACAGCTTCCTCTAAAGTCGGTCCGCTGTTTAATGACTCCTTACCACTCTGAAACATGTGCACTTAGGTTAAACAATTCACAGCTTTATCGGATAATCAGCAAACTGCCTTGGTTCGACCGTTAAACCATTTTACTCATGTCGTCTGTGAATATGGTTAAAGAAAGAAGATTAATGCTAATTAGGTCAATTTCTACTTTCATCATTAAAGATGTATTACGGATAATTTCTGGTTTAAAATGTTCATAGATTAAGTAAAATATTCTTCAGAATGTGAATAAGGAAGAGTTCTAATGTTATGCCGAAGATGATTTGTCTGCTGAGGTTGTCAGGCCTCCTGCCATGTAACACATCTGGAGCTCAAGAACCCTGCATGCAAATATGCAGCAATCTTTTTTCTTTAGCATATGTTCAGAAAAACCTCCAAATTTAAATGTGAATGTATGCATCTTTTAATTTACTACTGAAATCACTGTCATTAACCATTAAGGATGCAACAAAGTGATGGGGGAAAAAAAAGTTCTCTAAGGAGAAAAACCTTTGGCAAGTTTGATTTTTTTTTTTTTTCCCTTACTCAATTGAAAATGTTCTACCAACAAAAAGATCGGACAAGCGTCGTGGTGGAGAAAAAGGGT
>JBAMYA010000004.1:6173387-6190527 GCA_037176975.1 Arrhamphus sclerolepis | reverse complement strand
TTTTTATTTATATATTGGTTTTGTTTTTATTCCTTTTTAATTTATTTTATTTTGTTGTATTTATTTACTTTTGTATTCATGCATAACAACAACCAAAAAAAGGAATTTAGGCTAAAGCATACTGCTTGTTTTTGCCTTTCCTGAAGTCAGTTCATACAAGTAAACTAGACAAAATTACTTAATACAATTTATAATAATAATAATCTAATAATGCTGTATTGCTTTCAGTCCTTCACCTTCATCAAACACTTCCAAAGTAGTCTTTAACGAATTAACTTAAATTCATCACAAAGTTTGTTCCACTTTTACTCCTAAGACAGAAACACATCTACATTTAACGTTTGTCCTAAATTTAAATGCTTCAAGCATCTACTATGACTGATATGAACATTTACTGATGTTTCTATCTTCTATTTTTCTATCTTATAGAAGACATGCACCATTTGCCAAATGCTTCTTCCAAATCAGTGCAGCTTTCTGTCACACCAGCGAATCCACCAGCACAAGTCCCCTTACATCTGCCCTGAGTGCGGCGCCAGTTGTCGCTCTGCTCACTTCCAGTCCCACGTTACTAAGAACTGCCTGCATTACACCCGCAGAGTCGGTTACCGGTGAGTCTCCCTCAAATGAAACCAGAATCATATAAGCTAGAACTTTTTTTTTTTATTGTGTTGTCACATGGTTCCAGTATATTTCATTCAAATCCAACAATGCTCTCTTGTTAACTATCTACTCTTTCTAAAATGTCTCTCGTGCCAGTATTTTTTCCCTTCAAATTGCCACTTAAGTTGTCATTTTTAATTACAGCTATTTGTCTTTTATATTGTGTTTGCTCCATCTATATTCCTCAGGGTGATATTACTGACATTGAAAGTTTTTGAGGAAAAAAAAAATTAAAAACACAATTTTTATGTTGAGTGACTCCAAAAAAAAATAATCAGGCAGCTAATGTTAATGAGCCAGCTTTCATAGTGTTGGCCCTGACCAGTCCCTGTTAAAGGCATGACTGAATGTTATACTACTTTGGAGACAATTTAATTTATTCCTTTGACCTTAGTGATCACGTTGGCCTGGTCTGAGTGGGCCGCGTCACTGGTGCTCAGTTGCCTGAACAAGATGAGAGTTGACTGACAGTGTCGAATGGTTAAATGCCTCGTGCAAATCTATTCCGCTGAAACACTGACTGTTCAGGAAAACAGTGCTTCAGATCCTGTCTTCCCGTTTCAATCTCTTGTGAACCTGCCAAATCACACAGTGAAAAGAGACTTATACTAGAAGAATAAGCTGCCTTGACGTTTAATCAATGAAATGATTTAAGTCTGTTTCTGAAACATTCTTTCCGTTTCTCCCTCCAGCTGTGTCCACTGCAGTGTGGTCTTTACTGATGTTGCAACTCTGAAGTCCCACATCCAGAGCACTCATTGTGAGATCTTCTATAAGTGTCCTCTCTGCCCCATGGCCTTCAAGTCTGCGCCTGGAACACACTCTCATGCGTACACACAACATCCAGGAGTGAAGGCAGGGGAACCCAAGTAGGTCATCATAGTCTTCATACTGTAAGATAAATAAATCATTTTCATTTTACAGGCCAAAGTTCCTTTAGTCAGCTGAAAAGTAGCAGTTTTTCTCTTAACGCAGTCATGTGAAAAAGAAAGTACACCTTCTGTCACCTCGATTGTTTTAAATACCAGGACATAACAAAAAACAGTTCCTTACCAAGTTTTGAAATAAGTTAAATACAACCTCCATCCAACAATAAATAAGGCATATTACATGGAGTTATTATTTATTCAACAAAAGATAATGCAAAATTCATCATCAGTATGGAAAAACTAATATGCCCCCATATATCCTCCATAGTGGCGTGACTAGCGTTAAATAGAAAATGATTAGTTAAAGTTCCTACTGCTGTTGTTCTGCAAGCTACTGAATCATGGGGTGTACTAAATTTTTGTTTGCAAACTGCTGCTGAAGTTTGGTTTAGCTTTTATTAAATGTATAATGAGTAGCTGTAACATTTAAAGTCATGTTCATCTGAGGTTGTGTTGATATAATCTTAAAACCCTAAAACTGAAAGCGAGTGTATTTTGTTTTTCACATGGCTGTACAACCACATGCTCTTTGGTTCATATGGGCCTATTCCATCTCAACCTAACACCTATGTCCATTTCCTTTTTGTCTGGAAAATCAACCTTGCTGTTTCATCAGTAACACGATTTGTGGATTTTAGATGTGGTGGCTTATCTTGGGTTTATTTTCCACACGGTGACCTTTTACAGACTTATACACTATTGGACATAAGCAGGTCTAATGATACACTTATGCAGGAGCAGCTGTTCTTACACTGATGTTAAGTTTCAGCACTGATTGTGCCTCAATGTTTCAGTTTTAGGTTTCAGCATGCAATGAATTGTGTCCCTGCTGGGGTCTTGATTAGACACCTAACAATGTGAATTCGATATTATGTGAGGGAATTGCAAGTAAAGCCGAATATTTAGTAGCTTGTTGAGAAACAAACGGTAACATTTGTGAGCTTTACAGCTCGAATGCTTTGAGTCTTTTACTCCAAAGGCAGGCTTTTATTTTCTTTATTTTTCGGCATGGTAATTTTTGTTTTCTGTTTTTTCAGGGTGATCTATAAATGCTCCATGTGTGATACCGTGTTCACTCTGCAGTCCCTGCTCTGCGCACACTTTGATCAGCATGTCGTCAATCACAAAGTTCCAGTTTTTAAATGCCCTGACTGCTCAATGCACTACGCACAGAAGCAGCTCATGCTGGATCATATCAGGGTAGGCATTAAAAAAAAAAGGAAAAGAAAAGAAATTCAAGCTTATTATGAATTGTGACGTAGTTTTATAATGAATAGGCATTTAACTTCTAATTGACTTAAAACCAGACCACTTTCTGTAACATTTAAAGCCAGTCTTGTTGGTAATAATTTTGCTAAGTGCTTCATGACATGTTGAAAGTTGAAGCCATAATTGTGCTACTTTCAGGCTATCCATGGAACCCTGAAGACCGTCGAGGGCCCACCAAACTTGGGCATCAACCTTCCACTCAGCACAAAGCCCACCAATTCCAACAGCAACAGCCCCAATAATAGCAGCAACAAAGACGGTGGACACGTCAACTGTCAAGACAAAGGAGAAAGGAAGCCTCCGTCTTCACCGCTCAAGAAAACCAACAAAAACTGTTCACCCGACTTCAAGAGCCATCCCAGCTCAGGGTACACATGTGGGGAATGCAACAGCCCCTTCAGCTCCAGGGAGCTGTTTGTGATGCATATGAGGCGCGAACATGGCAAGGTGAATGTTTGAAACCTCTCCTATGAGAAGTCTGATGTAGGATTTGTCATCTTCTTGTAAACTGAGGGGGGTGGGGCTTATCAACATAACGGTGACAAAAGCTATGGTTTTTCAGTGCATGTGATTTCCCTATAAAATTATTTTGTGACTTGTATTTCTCCACTGTTAATTGCTGCAGGATGCGTTACCACGGCAAACCCAGTTTAAAAAGGCTAAAAGAAGCACACTGTATTGTATTTTAACTCAGGATATTTTCCTAACTGTAACCCATTGGTTTTGCTGCTTAAACCTAGTCAAACTATTTTTTTTCAAAATTTCCAAAGATCTCAAAGGAATCTTTTGGCAGAAATGCACAAGTTAAAAGGTCCTAAAATAAATGGGTTTCCTAATGGTGGTCTACATCTGTTGTAAACATAATGTATGAATTGAAGCATTGGAGGAAGAGTTTTGAGAGATGCTTCAGAGGCTTAATGATTTTTGGACATTAAAAAAAAAAGACAACTTAGAAATTCTTCTTTTCAAATTGCAGATACTAAAGAAACATCCATGTCGACAGTGTGACAAGTCCTTCAGCTCCTCCCACAGCCTTTGCAGACACAACCGTCTCAAACACAAAGGCTTACGGAAGGTCTACACCTGCCCGTGAGTACTCACCTATGTTCTTTACATGAACCTCACATGCATTACCTCCTCTATGAGACTGTCAATATCTACTCAGCAGGCATCACACTCGACATGAATGTCAATACAAGTAGAAGTGTGATGAAAACTTTTATATCAGTTGGTTCCATAAGCAGCTTCAATTAATTTAAATAAAAACACGTTTGCAAGAAGCATGCTCTTAGCTTAAATAACACTCACTGTAATTGAAATTTAAAAAAAACAACACTCAACACTAATAAAGAAAATAAATGCATATAGTATATACATTACAATGGCTGGCGTATTGTTTTTTGAAAGGCACTGTCCAGCTCTGAGCCAGCCCTTCACTAAGAGAGTGCTCCTGGATCAGCACATTCAGCTGATGCACGGAGTTAAACATCCCGGAGGAAAGATTGATAACCTGGAGGCTGCATCTGAAAAGAAAACGGTATTGTGACACAAATCTGAACTCTAAATATTTTGAAATGTTCTTTACCTAAACCGACATGTTCAATTTAATTTAGAAAAAAGTAAATATGCCTCATTCAAAGTTATTAGCCCTCTGGCATTTGATTATCAGTAGTACCACCTTCGTGACATGTAACTGACAACAGTCCCATATGGCGCATGTCTGCTAATTCTTCCAGTTATTCCAGCTCATCCAAATAGTGAGGATTTGTGATTTACAAGCAGTGGCATTAATTTGTCTAAGATAACCTCTTCAGGACTTTTGGAATCTTTCAGAAAGTTTTGCACCAGTTTAAAGGTATTGTTAAGGGTTATAGTCTTGTTGACAGACCCAGCAGTGACCAGTAAAGCTGTACTGGCAGCAGATTACTTTGGTTTGAAGGTTTCTCCCGTTCTTTGCCACACAGAATCAGCATGAATGTGTTCAGTTTCATTTTAGTCTCTTCAGACCAATGAACAGACTTCCACAATTCATTCCCATGTTTCAGATGCTCAAAGAAACATGTCCTGCTGTGTGAGCAGTGGAGTTCTTCTTAGATGATGACGTCCACAATGAAAATCTCTCATGACAGTCACCAGCGCCAGAAAAAGCCTGTTCAATCATCTTGGCAGGCATTTCTTTCTGATGTCTCCCACTATTTTACTCGCCAACGTCTCTAACAATCTTGCGCTTTCAAACACCTCCAGAAATAGTTTTCTTGTACTTCGCATTGAAACAACGTACACCTGTTGTAGACATAGTAGAGCACTTGGAATTGACAGTATTGCTGTTTAAATTCCAGGCTGATTTACTTACTTTTTGACAGGTGTTGTCAGTATTTTGGTGAAATATTCTATAGTTCAAACTGTTCAGGGTTGAACCCATCAAGAAAGCTGAGATAGGCTCCATCTGACCCCTGTGACCCCAAACAACAATAAACGTGCATTGACAATGGATGGATGGTTCTGTGGTTCATTCATTCAAATGTTGTTTTCTTTTTTGTTTTGTTTTTCAGTTCTGGTGAATTTGTGAACTGAAACTTCATTGCATCTTCTAATACTTTATTTCTTTTTTTCCGAGCCAGAGCCCTAAAAGGAAGCCAGAGGAAAATGAGGGGTCTCCTGGGGTGAACTGCAGGGGCTCCGACTCACAGCCATTGAAGAGGCTCAAGGTGAACATCCTCAAGCTTCACAAGTGTGCCGTCTGTGGCTTCACCACGGAGGACGTCACAGCTTTCCATGAGCACATTCCCCAGCACAAATCCGACGGCTCGTCCTACCAGTGTAAGGAGTGCGGCCTGTGCTACACCTCCCACCGCTCTTTAGCCAGACACCTGTTTATCGTCCATCGGCTGAAGGAGCCACAGGGTCTCGGTCGATACAACGGACGGGGCAAGGACGACGAAGAGAGTCAAAGAGAGAACCAGTTGGACATTACGGACGAGAACAATGATGGGACGCCAAATACAAAATGCAAAGTGTGCGGGAAGATGTTTGAAACAGAAGGACACCTGAATACTCACATGAGGACACATGGGATGGCTTTTATAAAGGCAAAGAGACTGAGCGCAGCTGAAAAGTGAGCAGTAGACCATTTCTGATCATTCCATAAGTTCATTAAACCTACAGTACCTCCTATCGCTGTGGTTATTCTGTAAATACATGATGTCGCAGTGTATGACAATACGTATACATATAGAATATGTACTATACATCAAAGTCATTTTATGTGTCTTTCACTACAGTAAAATGAACCAGATAGTTTTTGTACAGATAGAGATGTTTCTATAGGCCTTGAATAGAACTTTTTTTAAGAGAGTCCTTTATTTTAAACTTTTTCCAATGTTGTCTTCTCACGAATATTAGAAACCATGTACAAAACTATTGTGGTGATGGGATTAATTGTCATATAGTCAGCAGTGTGACGCTGCTGCTAACGTCCAACGAATGTTTCACTAGAATATATAAAACTGTTGAAGCTTCAAGTGTCCATGACTGAGGCCATATATCTCGACTCATGTTTCAAATTCCACATGTGACTAGTACTTATCTAAAGCTTAGCTCTTATACTTAAATTCAGGCTTTGCTGAGGCGATATAGCCAGACTCAGTAAATGCCAAAACAAAAATTCCCACATTAACTTTCAGTTTGAGAAAGCTAAATTTCAAAACATTTCCAGACAATCAGTTGAAAACGAAGCAGAGTTATTAACATTTACATATCAAAACCAGATATGGCAGTTTATGAAAGATATCCTTTAAAGACAAACACGTGGGCCAATCTTGCTTTTTGAAATGCATTTTGTAAAAGACTTCAAAAACCTTTTATGTTGACGTGTCATTCCTGTCTTAATATATTGTAAATGGCAGCTCTTTGAGATTATACTTCCCATGAGAAATTTTTATTTATCTGAATATTTAAAATAAGATACAAAGCACTTGCCTTTCTTTGAACAGTGGTCTTCTTTACAACATATTAGTGTGCATTGGTCTGACATACAAGAACAATAATATAATAAGAATAATACAGTTTTCTTCAGTTTGAGGGTAATTTGTAATTATAATGAATGTTGAATCACACTGGGAAGATTTCCTTGAATGTAAACTTGGCTGTGAAGGTAAATTATTATTACATGCAGTCAGTTCAATTAAACAATCTCAGAAACTATCACTTTTTGCTTCTCCATACTGTCAATAATTTGAAGCCTGACGCTGTAAAACTGCATGTGAGAAGCAGTCTGTGAATTGTGTTTTAACTAGAATGTGTCTTGCTGCTGCTGCTGCTGCCATTTATTAGCATTTCCAATGCTTGTGTACAAAGTTGTACTTTATGTCAATAAAGGATGAAACCTGCCGGGAGTGACCTGATGTCAACTGCACATGAGACATCAGCTCTTCTCTACGAAAGCAGAAATCTTCTAGTGATCATTCACACATACAGTTCATCTTTTGCAGGTTATCTACACTATAAACAACGAATAAAATGAGCATCAGTTTGTATAATGTAGCTGTTTTCACATATAAATGTCAATTTACCTGCCAGGCTGACACCATGTTGTTATAGAAACTATGGTTTGACCCCCAAAACATCATCAAAAACTCAATTCATCTTTGTTATAAAATTAATGCAACTGCATTTTCTCAAAGATCACAAATAAGCTACTTAAATTTGAGTTAATAATTTCAGTTATCCTTATTAGCTAGACATTGATTTTTCAATAGTATCAATATCAAAATAGTTCACTTAAAAGTCAATATAAATATCAGTATCGCAAAACTATTTGAGATAGTGAAATACAAACACACAAGGCAAATATACAAGTTTATGAAGATAGATTTTTATAAGAGTGGCCTTCCTTTCCAAAACTGGAATTTTATTACATCACTCTTATTATTTCTTTATAAAAGAAAAAGAATAAAATATGTCTTAAACGTGACATAATTAATTAGATATAGCTATGAGATACATGAAGCATATATATCAGTTAGACACAGCTATGTGCTGCTAAACTACTGTATATGTGCTACATTTCACTGTTGCCAGGCAAAAGTTTGGCATCAGCCAGTAGATTTTTTTTAAGACAACTTCCCCCTCTAGTGACCACTCTTTTGTTGTGTTTTTTTTTTAAATGTTTTTATTTCAGTAGGGCACACTTTATCGTATCACTGAACCTTCATCGAACACATCATTCCTGTTATCAATATTATCAATTATCAGTAACCTTTTCTAGCCTTTTCAGTCTTTTTAAACTTATAAGCAACTCAGTGTACCTTCTACATACCTTCAGTTTGAAATCATCCAGAACTGTGCAGAGCCAAAGCTGACGCTGAACTTTACAGTAAAAATACAAGAAAGGAAGGAAGAAAGAAAGAAATAGACTATTCAGTTTCTCCTGCTTGTGTTTAAGATGAGAGAAATGGCCAGAGTAACACACAAACTTAGCAGAAAAAAATAACTTTAATAACCTGTGGAAAAAATGTTGAATACTTTTTCCAGTAGTGAAGGAAATATATAATACTGACTTGTTTTTGGGTCAACCATCATTATTGGGACTGAGCTTTAATTATGTTGTTCCTGTGTGGTGACGCATTCAGTGTGGCTCTTTTTGTTCCTTTAAGACATTTAATCCCATTCACACCTGTCTCAGAAATCCAGACAGTGGCGAATGCAGTTTTTCAATCCAGTTCAAGAAGATGAATTTCACGCTACCTTCTGTCTGATGATGTGGTTTTTTTCTTTCTGTTATATAAGCACCTGCTTCACTTAAAAGATGCAGCCTGTCCTGAAATGGCCCTTGGTTGGATTATGTTAGTTCTGTTAGTGAGGAGTAGTGTAGCACTGGAAAACCTGCAGGCCTTCAATGTATCACAAAGATGCTTGGAGGATACCAACGCTTTCCTCTGGGAGATTAACCAGGGCAAGCCAAAGGAATACGCAGTTCTCAGTGAGTATTGCTGCCTTTTACAAAGGTTTCCTTTAAAATCCCCAACCTTGTTTCTGCCACATTTGGACCAAAAACAGCACACTGGTGGCTGTTTCTATTGCTAAATAATTAAAAAAAAATAAACGCCTTAGTTGATGTTCATGTTCAAAGTTCTTTCTTTTCTTCCTTTTCTTTCTTAAATTGTATGCTATATTACAATATATATATAAAAAAAATCTTGGCATATATTTTTAGTAGTGTATAAATTAAAATATGGTGCTGATAAGTTTGCAAATATTTTAAATATTTGGTACCACTAATAGAAAAACCTCAGTGCATGCTACGAATGTCATCTACTTGTGGTCGGTGTGAGGCCAGAAAATTACATTCTCTCACTGACCAAGTTAGCTGAAACAATAGACTTATTACAATGAATAAAATGAATGTTTAAAGGGTTATGAATGTGTTTTCTCCTGTTGTTGTTATAAGGCTGTGTATGTTTGACTAATTTATTTAAATGTAATCTTAAACTCATGTTTAAATTCAGTCTGTTATTCTATGTCTCCTCATGAACTCTCAACAAGTTCTGCAGGCTCTTTACTTGCTGACAATAAATGACGATAAGTACATGCTTTAATCACTGTAAACAAAAAAAAGGAGAACAATAGGGATATTGCACCAATAGATTTGCTATGGAGCAAAGCAGTGGTTTTATCCTCCATTTCCACTTGAAACCAGGAAAGTAAAAGTATTGAAAAGAGGGTGACACATCAAAACCAAAATGAAGCACTAATGCACGCAGGATCATTTGTATGTTCCCTAAAGGACAAGGTATATTGCACTTAGTCTTTAGAGAGGATTAACATGTTATAGCTAAAAGCACAGGCACTGATGGGAAAAGCAGTACAGTATGCTAACAAGAGCTGAAAGAGTTGTTGTACATTCAAGAATGCCAAGTGAAAGTCCCCAATGACTTGATTTCAGGATGGATACTTTACAGAGAACGTAAACCAGCTTTATTCAAGAAATACAGTCCAGTTCAAACCAGCGCCATAATTTTCTTCGGAGTTACTGAGAAAGATTTTAGTGGACTGCACAGGTGAAATAAGGTTTTAAAGTTTGAAGCCTAAACACAAGCAGATTATCACTGTACCTCAACGTAAAATAAATAAATAACAGTGAACTCGAGAGAACAAGTCTCATTTCCTGAAATGGAAACATAATGTTCTGGTGGCTAAGTTGAAATGAAATCAGTGGTTGTTTGCATTTGTTTCTGACAGTGTACGATGCATTTGGAAAGATGGGCAGCAGTGTTGAAGCAGGAAATGTCAACCAGCCTGGGTTTATGCAGCAGTGTCGCTCCACCATCAGTCCCAGCTTCTCTGGACGGTACTGCCAGGTGTTCCTGCGGCAGGTGAGTGTAAGAATGACAACACATCTTCTTAATGGATGGATGTTAGTTGACAGACATTTTTGTTTTACTACTACTGTAGGGAGAAGTCCAGTACTTTGTGGGTATTTGTGTTCCTGACTCCTGCTCAGAAGAGGATGTAAAAAGCATGGTGCTTCATGGTCAGTCATATTGATCTAATCATTTATTATCTTATTTCATTTCAGTGTCATTTGCTCTTTACATTTTTATTGGGCTCTCCAAAACATATTACTTGTTTTCATTTCATTTCATTTTATTTCATAGGCAAACTTCAGTTTAATCAGACGTCCCTCCTTCCACCGTTACCTCACATCCTAATCAATCAGTCCAGCCAGGAGATGATCATGACCCACTGTTTGTCTGAGACAGTTTCTCCTGATGTGTCTGATGTCACTAGCTTGTTAGTATGAGACCGTTTCTTTTCTTTTCTACCCCTTTTACCATCTTTAAACAATTACCAGTGATTAAAGGGAGTTTTCTTCTCTTCTGCAGGTTTGTGTGCTGTGTAATGATTGCAGTTCCTCTTGCAGCTACCCTGTTTACAGCAATGATAAAGTCAGAACGGAGTGCAACGGTCAACCCTATGGTAGAGTTTTCCCGTGTAAATAATGGCCTCAACGTGTATGGGACCTTGAAGACCAATGGATCATCCAGCACTGAAATGCAGAGCAGCACGCTGGAAGAAAACTGTATGTGCAAGTTGGAATTTACGTCCCCCTGTTTATATTGATGCTAACCTTACTTAGCATTCTCTTTTGTAGGCGGCGGTCCACTACAGCTGTGGATTTCTCAAAGCTGTGTGCATGGGTGCCTTCAGGCTTTCTCTCTGCAGATGACCAGCCAGGGTATCTTCAGCAACTCCTCCGTCCCAGGTGGAGGCTACTCCTCTCTGAATGGCATCCGTGTCCTCAGCTTGTTATGGATCATTTGTGGCCACTCTGCACAGTTCCCAGTTATTAACAACCTGGGTATGAGAGGACACAGGAAGCCAGCTCACAACTTCTCACAAATTCTTTCACTCACGCTGCCATATTTCTGTTGTAGATAACTACAAAACCTGGAAGAAAACAGTTGAAAACAACCCACTATATGTGCTCACCATCAGTGGGCCTGTTTTTCTGGCTGTAGACACCTTCTTGTTGCTGGGGTGAGATAAAAATAAATAAATGAAAATGTAACATTTACAGTAACATTTGCATGTTCTAAATAGTAAATTAGTTTTCTTTTTTTTGGCTCAGAGGACTACTTAGTGCCAGGTCCCTGCTGAGCTCTATCAGCAAGGCTGAAAACAAACTGAATGCCAGCTTGGTTGGAAATTATCTCTTCAGGAGAATTAAAAGGTATTTGATTTGGGTTAGCTGACCAGTCGATCCGGGATTTGTGTCTGTGTCACGACATTTTGTTTTCATGAGCATAAACTGGGACAAACTTCAGCTAAAAATGTATCCTTGTCATTTGTCTTCCTCCAGAATTCAGCCGCTGCATCTGTTTACTATGTGTCTAACCATCAGCCTCATCTCTTTGGTCCACTGGGGACCTTACTGGTTCCCATTTATAGACACAATGATGGATTGTAAGACATACTGGTGGGCCAACTTACTGCTGATTAGCAATCTCATTCCAGTCAATGAGATAGTAAGTTTAACCAGTACCTCAAATGTACCGTAATAACCAGAGTGTAATTTAGGACAGATCACTCGTCTGTTTCGTAATATTTAACTTCTTTTGTCAGTGTATTCCTTGGACATGGTACCTGTCTCTGGACTTCCAGTGTTATACCACCACTCCTCTGTTGGTCTATTTTTACAGACTGTATGTACACAAGCTTTAATATTATTCTGATCACCACAACAGCTCTTGCATCGTAATCTCACTCATTATTTCTCTTTTCTCTATCAGCAACAGGCGTGTGTTTGCAGTTGTAGTAGGAGGTCTTCTGCTGATGACCTCTCTGGCCAGTGCTGTTACAACTGCCGTCCTTCACCTACCAGTTTTTCAGCCGTCCACAATGTAAGACTCAATTGACGTCGACCTCGTACTGTTCTTTGAGGAGCCACATGATTAAGATCTTAGCTGGAATAGAGCGAGTGCTGACGTCCAAGGGATTTCCTTAACATTTTCATTTTTACAGGACATCTGAGAACTATGTTTTGTATTATTATGTGAAACCCTACACAAGATATGGACCATTTCTAATAGGGATCATGACTGGACTGTACCTGACAACAAAGAAAGACCAGCTGTTAAAAAAAAAGGTGAACACTCGATTGTTTTGACGTTTTTTTGACCGGCCGGAATATTCCTTGTAGTAGTGCTTTAAAGTTTGTAAAACCTTCAAGATTTTCAATATTTCTTCCTAAAAACTGACCAAAAATAATAATGATTTTTTTCCCCCAAAAACATATCCTAACACTACATAAGAGGACAAGAAAGATTTTTATTAGGAAACAGTAACTGGTACAGGTGTCTTGTAATTCAATATTCTACTGTAAATATAATAGTCAATCAGCACGGAGGTATTTAACTCACTTCTATACAACTTTCTTCACATCCTTCCTTCTACTGCAAAGAGGCTCAAAATTTAATTCAGTCAACTGAAAAAAAAAGATCCTTTCATCATTCTTTGCCAGAACAACTGGTTTCTTTATAGTACTTGTCCAGCTGAGTGGGCTGTGTGGGGTTCAGAGACATATGTTCTGATGTCTATCTCTTTCTTCTTTTCAATGCAAAAAACATATATTTTAAAAATGTGAAATGGTTAACAGATATTCAAGCACAACTACATGCTATTTCCCTTTTGGTTAATTATCCAGCAAAAAAAAAGAAAAAAAAAGTATAAGCGTTCATGCTTATCTGCTCATCCTGTCTTACTCTTTGTCCAGCAGCAGGCAGCGCTTGGTTGGTTCTGTTGTCTCTCACTGATGGCTGCGTTGGTAGGATTGGCCTACATCCTCAGGGATACCCCGGCCTATCCGTCTCTGCCACACGCCCTGTATCAGGGGCTGCACCGACCACTCTGGGCACTGACTGTGAGTTGGATCATAGTGGCCTGTGAGGAGGGCTATGGAGGTAGGATAAAGATCATCCAAATCCCACCTTCAGTGAATGTTTGTTCATAAATTGGCTACGAGATAATATCAGCTACATATTCAACAACTGCTGTGCTAGAAGAGGCTTTGCGCTTGTTCATTCACTAAGAATATGGGAAGGCAAAAATGTGCAATGCATTCCGTATGTCTCTGTTTCTCCAGGTTTTATCAAGAGGTTCTTGTCACTGAGTTTCTGGGTTCCTCTCTCCAACATTAGTTTTGCCTGCTACCTGGTGCATCCTATTTTCATCATCCTCTACAATGGCTTGCAAGAGACTCCAATCCACTACACAGATATGAATTTTGTAAGTGATCCATTCATTTAGTCATTCATAAACCAGAATACTTGGTTATGATATATAATACAGCTGTGTGTCTGCATCTTTAGATGTACCTGTTCTTTGGTCACCTGGTGCTAACGCTGGCGGCAAGCTACATCCTCACTCTGTTAGTGGAGAAGCCTTATCTCCTCCTGAAATGGGACGGCATCTAGAGGAAAGTCAGACCTTATTAAGGTGTTAATAATGTCATATGTGCTGTTTGTTTGTGAGTTGTAATCGCTACCATTGCTTTCCTTCAAAGCTGCTTTTGACTGTAATAAAACTAGTTGTTTTCAAGTTGTTTGGCCATGGTTCGGTGAGTTTACAGTTTCATATAGTAAGCAACATTAAACATCAAAAAATAGCTGATAAATTAAGAAAAGATAATCCCGTTTTTTGTTGTTGTTTTTTAACCATGTGTGCATTTTAGTTTCTGTTATTCCCAGTGCTTCTTGCCTTGTGAAGTAGAGTTTAAGATTTTATTCTTGTATTTAACACGCTTAAGAGAAGGGTTCTGTGGATGAAACATAAGAGAAGAAGAATAATCTGCATACTTTCTCATTTCTCCTTTCAGAAGGAAAGCTCATAAAAGTGGCATTAATCAAATCAGTGGCTGTGTCTGACTGTGCAGAGTGGAACTGTGGATGTGGAAATGACTGCTGCTCTGCAGCCACTGAGGGAAAACTCATTAGTGACTGAATGCACCACCTTTTACTGCTCTTATGCTTTCATTAATCTTATAAAAGAAAACAGTAGTACAACTGCTACACCTGCTCTGCATTTCATCTGTAACCTCTGGTTCTGGTCCTGAGCATGTGCAGCAGGTTGCGTTGTGCCTGTTGACCTGGTCTCTCAAAGCACAATGCTGTCCTCTTATGCACGTGGCTGGTTTTTGTTGTGCATGCATGTGATGAATTTCTTGTGAGAATAAAATAGCTCGCCAGTGAGCATGTTTTATGGCACTCTCGATATTTGACATAATGTTATGTCATAAATAACAGGGCGCGTTTCTAGGCAGATGTGCAGCCGTTTCATGCTCAGCCTTTTTTATTGCTTGTCAAAACATCAATTTAAAAAAAATTCAAATAAAATTCTTTTTTTTCATAAACGCCATGTCAGTTATGCTGCAATCCATGAGCAAGGCAACAACAACACATAAGGTTAAGACAAAGTACAACAACACTAAGCCAACAATATGAATTTACAGTGCATACAACCCTTTTTTTATTCACTCTTATTCACTCATATGTTTGCTTTTAATTTAATTAACAACAGCTACTTAAGATACTGATCACAATGGCTCAGACAAATAGTAAAGATTCAGGGACAGTTTTGACATAAGAGGGGATGAATAGGTAGTTGAGCATGTTGGAAAGATTCAAAACAAGCTTATTCACCAGGTAAGCTGTAAAGAAGTAAAAATAAATGGTTGTCAAAGTTGCTGGTTGGCATGGAAACCTGCAAAAATACACAAAGACAGTCAGACAACACAAAATCTGCTTGATATTTTGTTGCATCTAAGTAACAATTCTGCGTCAGTTAATAGCTACATATGTTTCACAGAGATAACAGTATATGTGGATCAAAAAAAGAGACCTTTATGATCATAATGTTTAATGGCGTCACATCTTGTATATCTGCTGTTTTGGTGTTGAGTTCCTGACCCTGCCGTTGCATATTGGTCTGTAATGGTTGTGGTGGTGGTATGGTTTAAAGTAAAGGAGTGGATTTTTCTTTTGAAATGCTTCAAGGACTATCTACTATTTTTCAGGATTACGCACAGGTTTCAGACTTAAACGCTTCTGACTTATATCTTACCTCATTTCCTACCAATAATCCTCAACCATTCACAGTTCTGGTGTCATATAAAATGAATGTACTATGTTTTCGCTGCATTTCTCCTAACAGTCTAACAGGTCATGATAATAACAATAATAAAATTGCTGACTCAACTCAGATCATAGCAGAGGTTTTTAATTTCTTGTAATGCAAAAACACTTCCCGCGCAGGCGCCTCAGTTATGCAGATCATGAGCTTTGTTGTGTGTTGTGTTAAGCTGACAAATCTCTGGTGAGCAGCCACAAAGTACCTTGATGTTCCCTCTGCTGACACTCAGAAAACTCTCCTTGTACAGATGTCGACGTCAGCTTGATGAAATCAGCATGATGGAAGACTTTTAGAAATTA
This sequence comes from Arrhamphus sclerolepis, assembly GCA_037176975.1. NCBI lineage: Eukaryota > Metazoa > Chordata > Actinopteri > Beloniformes > Hemiramphidae > Arrhamphus > Arrhamphus sclerolepis. The sequence goes on along the minus strand of JBAMYA010000004.1, from coordinate 6,174,680 downwards.
CTCTGACGGTTCAGACCTCGCTGCCTTTACGTAAATCCTGTTTCATTTGATGTCTCAAATGAGTGTTTTTTTGGGGGGATTTTACTCGGACCTTTTGTGTCTCACATCATGTGTTTCTTCACTATGTGGCACCCGCACAAACAAAATGCAGTTGTGACGCACACGTTTTGCAGGTCCTGTCCTGGACGCTTTGGAACGGAGTGCAAACGCCAGGCTGGAGCAGTCTGTGCAACAACATGGTGTAAAAATATATCTTGCTTTGGTAAGGTGATACCTTTGCTCTACACGACTCCACGAGGCCAAGTCCACTCCAGAACCATGCAGCGACATGCCCAAGATTTCTGACGCCGAGGACGAGTTCTTTCAATTAGAAACAGATCAGATCAGATTTATGGCGCTTGAACTTCAAGTAATACTGACTTTGGTTGAGGAGGATATGGTTTTCTTTACAATGCAAGCAGATACTTAAGAGCTGCAAAATGTATAAAGATGAATGACTTCATATTGCTCAACAGTCACTCACCAGCCATCGCAGCTCATCAGCTGTTCCTTAGTGAGGCTTTACATATTGAAATGTGCTTCTGAGAAACCACAGAACTACTCACATGCACAAATATACACATATCCTCCAACAGCTGCATCGTGACAAGTCCAAGTGCTGCTCAGTGACTCAGGGAATGTTATGGTCAGAGGTGAGATGACACACGATGAACTCAGAGCCATTTATGTGGGTAATTTCATCATCCTATTTTTGTTTAAAAACTTAAAAGTATAACAATAATAATAATAATAATAACAACAATCTTCAATGAACATCAACACCCGCCCACTCACACATACACATAAAGTCCAGTAATAATCCATCTGTTGCCTGGTAGATTTACAAGGAACAACAAGAACAGGTGTTTGGAAACAAGTGTGACATAATGACACAAAAGAATCAAAGGACATGACACAGTGTTAAAGATCTGTGTCCTCATGCACTCATTCATAAAACAGCTGATTAAAGGTGGGAGCACAGAGACCTCAAACGTTTTCAACAGTGGAAACTCGAGGTCTCACCTTTGACATAATGCATTGCTTTTCCCCCGAAACCATCCCCACTGGATTCACTGCAAACTGTTCTGATTTTAGATCCTATTTACCTTTTAAATATATTTTAGTTATTGAGTCCACATATTTAGTGAAAACTGATCAAGAATATGTCTTTTATGTCTTAATTAGCAAGAAAATCTTAAATTTTGTCATTTACTGTAAAAATGAGCAGGAATGCCCAAAGTTGATGCTTTTATT
>JBAMYA010000004.1:6154996-6169765 GCA_037176975.1 Arrhamphus sclerolepis | reverse complement strand
ACATATAGTCTTTTTTTGTCAAGCTGGATATGTCAATGTGACTGGGCTGCAGATGTGTGACAAATCTCATCATAATTCCTGTGTCATGCATTACATCACTGAACCAAGGATTCAATGTCGCCCATTTCCTGTGTGTTTTTATTCAGATTTGTAACCTAGGCTTCATTTTTTTAAAAAAAAGAAAGAACTGGACAAACCCTCTCTGACATAACCCACAGTTTCTAAAGAGTGGACTTGGAGCCTGTTTCTTTCTTTTTACTATTTTTTTTTAACTACAGGGGGCACCATGTTTACAAGAGCTAATTCCATCCAACTCTGGTTGATCCAAAAATGGGCAAAAATGAACAAGACTGACAGATCATCTCATTTAACACAAGCTAGCACTTATAGCTTAGCACATGCTAACTAGAATTTAATCACATTAATGGTAATTGAATGGACAATAGACTCCCCCAGTGGTCATTCAAGGAAGTCTCTAGGTTTGAAGCTCAGAATGTTGAATTTATTATATCAATATCAATAATGGACAGCATTTGTCTTTTAATGTTGTTATTAAGTATAAGTAAGAGATAAAGCAACACAGTGCCGATAAATAATGCAATCCCAGCAGTCCAAACAGTCGACTAGAGTAGTTAATGACTCCTTATCTATTTATCCTGAGCCATGTGACTGTCTTCTATTAGCAGTATAAATTATAAAACAAACATTTTTACTTTGTTCTTTGACTTACTTTGTATTCTTTGTTACATGGCATGTCCTTTAAGACGTATGGTTTGAAAGCCACTTTTTTCAGATGTCTCCAACTGAAATATTCTCCAGGAATAAACTCCTAGAGAACTGTGGTAGGCTACAGTATGAGCTATTATATATTTATATTATAAAGTGTTATGCAGGTTTCTCCTTAAGAAACATCTGGGGGCCGACAACAAAGAGATCATTTAAGACATTTTGAATGTACAAAGTAGCGCAACAAACAAATGGAAACAGCCTAGAAAAACATTTCCACTTAGACAAAACTCAAGAATTCCAATAGCAAGCAGCAAAAACTAAACTAAAACGGAACTAGCCCAGCTCCTACGTGCTACAAATGTGAGTCTGTTTTCAGTTTAGAGCTAAGACGTTATTATTTGCATCAGTGAAAATGACCACCCTCAGACAAAAGCTCACTAAGCCAGCAGTTAAAAAAATTCTATTAATTTCATAATATCGAAAATCTTTGTCTCAAATTAAAATAGCTTTTGCTGTCTTAGACGTTGCTATAGAGCAGTGGTGTCATCGTGGGCCACATCATCACCATGGTTACCTTTAAAGAGCCATTGTCAGATTTCCCGCTAGTTCCTGGACTTGGCTGGGAAGAAAAAAAAATGCCATGAAATCTCAATTTTCACAAAAAATTGTGACCATTATCAAAAAAATTGAGAATTTGTGCTAAATTCACAATTTATATATTTTTTAGACTTTTTATTGTATAATCACAAATGTCACAAAATTGTGATTTTTTTTCTTTTTTTACTTCAAATTACAATTTTTTTTTATTGGAAATATCAACTATTGACATAAAATTTCAAATATTTCTATAACTCCACCCTTTCATTCTAAAATTACAAATTTTTGGCATAAACAAAAGTATAAAAATAAATTTAAAAAATAAATAAATAACAAAATAGAAAAGCACTAGTTATGTAGTAGTTAGTTTATTTTCACGCACCCACAGGTCAGATAGAATGAAGTGGTGGGATGGATTTGAGTTTTCACCCCTGCTATGGATAATCAGTGATGATTTCATTCTTCACTGCATTTTGGGAAGGTGTCGCCACATTGAAAGGATTTGTTATCCGTTGCCATGGTTACTTCGACAGCAAGACAGTGAAAGAAAGCAACAGCTCTGCTTGTACGCTTGTTTATTGACAAAAATGGAGAAGGAGAAAACAACACTACAAGTAGAATTTGGACCCCAGCCCCAAGTGGGGATGTTTAGAAAAGCTTCTTAATGTCATTAACATCCACCTTTATAATGTGTCCTTCGTCATGAGACAAAATCAACAAAAGTGAAATTAAAGTAAATCAGCTGAATTTGACAGAAACCTCACAACAATAACGCCTCTATGCTGAATTCCTTGAAGATGGCGGCATTCTGTCAGCTTCTCATTCTCCACTGAAAGTAGAAATCATAAGTAGGTTAATGCTTTAGTGATGTGAAGTGATGATGAAAATTCCATCGAGGATTCAATCAAAATCAGTCAGCTTTTAATTTCTTTGAAAGTATTTTCATTCACAAAAGTGTTTCCTGTTCATAACAATTTATTTCAGAGGAAAAGTGTATATTTAAATGCATATATTGCAATTATGGCTATCAGAAGGTTTACTATCTTATCTGTCTTGAGTGTGCAATCAGCTGACAGCCGCCACACAGCGTTGGCTTTTATCTGCCACGAAGTTATTCCAAAAGGCGGGTTTCTTGTTGATGTGGTGTGTGAGGAGTCTCGACCGCCTCCTAAAACTTAGATAAAAATGTCAAACAAAGCGTCAGCTGGAGGGAGATAGCAGGCTTTAGTTCAAGAAAGTAAACTCTCACAAGTTCAAGTCCGACAGTTTAAAGTGTGCAATTCAACCGCAAAATATTTCTATTCACCGTTAACTTTATGTGTTGGCTTGCAGGTACTGAATCTCAAAGTACAAGCTGTTTTCAAGGGTGAAATGAAGCCAGAAAGCGGAGGAGCAAACAGTCCATCACTGCGCAGAGAGAGACTCAGCCTCAAGTTCCTGTTTGTCAGCTGAACTCAGCACTCTGATAATCTCCTTGAGAAAGAAAAGAAGGAGTCTTGATGGATCTTCTTTCCACAGATGACCAAAACTGGTCAGAGTCAGCTCTCACAGACAATCAAACCGTGGATTCAGACAAAGTTTCTGAATGGTTGTCGGGGATAGAGACCCTGCCTGAGCTCTCTGACCCCAAAGATAAATCCAAACTTAATGTTTCCTCTCAGGACACAGACTCAGACAGTTCAAATTCTTTGACACCCAGCTGCAGTACGACACAGTGTTTCTCACTTTCCTCAGAGGCCTCATTACAGGATGATGGTTCTAAGACTTACAGTTGTTTGGGTTCATCAGAATCTACATTACCCACTTTACCTCAATTCTCTCACGGCTTTATTTCATCTCAATCCACTTTCATAGACTCTCTGTCCTTCTCTCTCATCCCAGCAATGTCTACATCTGAATCTTCTGGGTGTATGCCAACCAGATCTGAGGGTTTGATGAAGTCGTCTGTTACTGGGTCTGATAACAGCGCACACACTCCTATATTTAGGTCATTATCAGATAGCTTAGACTGTGATACTGTTGTAGGTCCTCTGTCAGACCTTTATATTTTTGAAAGTGGCACACAGGACGTCATCCTGAACCAAACTGTAGATCCTCAAGAGATTATGTGTCCTGAATACCTGCCATTATCACAGACAGGAGTGGGGAAGGCAAACTGTGATATGCACGTCCCGATGAGCAATTCAGCCGGCATTGCAACACAATGTCATTGTGGCTCCAGTGAGGAACGAGACACAGAGAATGATGTGTCAGAGGTGAGCCAGCATGAAGAGTTACACGCACCTGCTGTGGATGCCTGGGGGGTGGACTCAATGTCGGTAAACAATGTGGGTTCAGGGAGATCAGAGGTCACTGATTTAACCCTCCAAGTGCAGCGTAGCAACAGCCCTATTGAGGTCTGGTTGGACGCGTGCCAGTATCTGACAGGTGAGGATCCAGAAGACTGGGAGTTTTTGGATAAGACGGGTCACTCTGTGATACATCGAGATCACTCAGATTCAAGTGTCTCCTCCTTTCCTGGGGGAGAAACAAACGTATCAGATTGCAACCCCAACGGTAGCAAGGTGATTGGCTGGTCCAGTGATGACACTAGAGGTTGTGGGCCACCAGTCGAGAGATGGCCATCAGTGGACAGCTGGGCAACGGCACTCTCAGATTGGACTGGGATCATTGAGGCTTCACCAGAAGACATCACAAGTGCCTTTGCAGAAATAGGGGCAGAGATAGATGCTCTGACACAGGCATTAGGAGAGGTGAATACGAACACAGAGTCAGACACGCTGCAAGAAGATCTGGAAACAACAGTGGAGGAACAATTTCAGCAAACTATGGGTGTTCAGGATAAGCCTCTAAAGACTCAAAATATCTCAGAGAGCTCCATCCACGATGAGCAAAGCTGTCTCTCTTTGTGCCTTGAAGCACGGGGACCTGAAGTCCATGACAGAGGCTCCCTGAGGGCTGAATCTCCATATGACTCAGCTCCTACCACACAAAGAGAACCGCAGCCAGAAGAGCTCCAAAGCTGCCAGGCAGAGTGCTCAACATGCCCCACCGCCCAGCTCTCATCCATGGATTCATCCTTCACAACTGTCGTCTCTCCTGGAATACACAGCGTAGACGAGCGTGAGATTCAACTGACTTCTGGATCTGCTGCTTCTGGTGATTTAGACCTTTCTCCGTTTGGGGGCTGTATCAGCTTCTTGGAGACGGACATTTTTGGCCACGATGAAGATGATCAAATCGTATTGAACATAACAGAGGATAAGGACACTTCTGAAAAGGTAAGACGGCATTCCAAATAGACTTTACCAGTTATGATCCCTGTTACTGCAAAATCAAAAGAAACTTTGCTCTCAAGTTGTTGTGAAAAAGCATGAAATATTCTCCTTTTTTCTGTAGATCAGCTTGTGTGTTGATCTCACAAACTTCATCACACACACACACACACCACTGTCATTGTGAGAGAGTGGAAATACTCGCCCTTTTACACTAGAGGGAGGCGCGATCGCCTTACATTGTCTGCATACACGTGAATCTGTAACGTACGATGGAAACAGAGCCAGAATATTAAGAAACATTCCTGCCGTTGTCCTTGCGACTGCCGTCATACCTTCACTGCTGGTAGCCAGTGAGGAGGTGCGTTGAAAACAAACCCATGTCACCTCATGCGAGGCTCTTGAGTATTGTCAGCTTGCTTTGGGTAGGAGCCACCCAGGACTTGCGCCCAGCATTGATCGTGAGTTACTGGATAAGTCATTTGGCTCCCATCTCAAAGGCTGATTTAGGGTTGGTGCAGAAGGAAGACTTCAGACGGAGAGAAATGGCATCTAATAATAGCTGAGAGTTCAGTGATAATAGCATGCATCTGCGGCGTGTCAGGGTGGAGAGGTGAGAGGACAGCACAGCTGCGGGCTGAAACATGACCCTCTCCTGCTCTACCGCACTTTTACGCCCTTTAACACACCCATTCCAACCCCATCTCCTTTAAAAACCCAAGATCAGGACGTTCATGGGTCCTCAGACTGGGAGGACGTTTTTTACGGGCTTAGGTTGGTGTGCAAAGCAGATCAGGACAGTGATTGTTACAGGTTGCATGCAGGACTTATGGACTGTGGAGTTGGACATAACAGCATGGTATTTCATATGCATCCACTTTGTGGCTCGATAGAAAGGTACGTGCTGATGAGGAAAATTAAGAAGTAAAAAATTACTGCATGACACTGAATTGTACTGAATTATTAGAAAGTTTTTTTTCCCGGCTTTTATTTGCCTTTATGATAATGAAATATATTGTCTTGCCCATTACGGTGCAATTTCTTAAAACTAACATTTTCATTGTTGTGTGTCCATTTTTACTTCCAGCCATTTGGGGATGTACTGTGTCAAGTGACAGATGAACGTAGTTGCCTCCAACTGGACTCTGTGGCCTTGCAGCAGCGGGATTGTGAAGGAAACAAGTCTGCAGATCTCAGTTTCCTCACCACACACTCCGAGACAAATTCAGACTCGCCAGGTGTGGGCACACGACCTGACCTGCAAACACACGTGTGGTCTGACGCTTTGACAGGCCTTGATGGGGCGTGGCACGTGGAGCCACAGTTTGGGAGTCCTGAGTTTATTATGCCCTTAGCTCCACTCTGCAGCAACGCCTCCTTTGTTTGTCGTACAAACAGCAATTTGGACGGAGATCAGACCTGTGCCGAAAGGACTCTCACTGACAGCCTCAGTTGTCATCACGTACGACACAACACACTTTGCCCAACAGATGGACTTACAGACAAACCATTTCTCAAAGGTCATGAGGTGTTGATTTATAAAAACCAGAATGTAGTAAATCCTACTGAGAAATGGTCACAGGATTTACGCATTGCAGACACCACAGAGTCTTTCCTTCCTGCAACAACTAGTGAGGAGATCAGGGATCTCGGTGGACAACTAGCAAACTTCTCTTTCGTCCCTGCAGATAATTTAGTCACCTCAGAGGAAAAACGTGTTGCATATATCACTTTAGATTTGGAGAACCCATTTGCCTCCAGCTCTTCAAAACCTGCTGGGAAAGCTACAAAATCTGATAAGAGAGAGGTGAAGATGCCTCATAAAACTCACAAGCATCCTTCGGAGAGCAAAACGCGCTCCAAGAAGGAGAAGTCAGCTGGTCATCATCACGGTGCACAAACCTCCAAAAAACCAGAGAGTGAACCTCATCATGTTTCCCCTCAGCAGACCTGCAAACAGCAAGAAAGTCATGCTAATACTGAAGAAATTCATACTGGAGAGAATGCTCCACCTGGGCTTGAGGCCGCTGAGGATAAACAGGCGATTGAGACAGCTGTGAAGAATGAGAAGAGTGGAAGTAAGTCTCATGGCAAGAAGAAAAAGAAGCATGGACAGAGTGCAACAGCCAAGAGTGAAGGGGAAAAAGCGATTGATGTGGAGAACAGAGCAAAGCAAAAGACTGCAAAGGGGAAGATTGATATGTTCGAGGCAAAGCTGAGCGCCAAAGCTGCGAAAGCTCACAAGGATGGTGACCTGTCAGCTAATACTGAGAAGAAAAATCATAGACCAGAGGCCAGAGCACCACAGGGAGAACAAGCCCACCATCACACAGATCACAAAGACCAACAGTCAAAGAATCTCACCAAAAATCTGGACGATGATGTCATCAAAAGGCGGCGACTGTCAGGGGATAAGTTTGGGAAGATTATCAGCAATCTGGAGTCTAAACTCCCAAAAACAGACTCATCGATAAAAGCAAAAGGAGAGGAGGCCCAAGCGGATGCCGGAGCAGCTCGCAAGAAGGCGTACAGTGAGGTGGTCAAACAGAAAATCCCGCCAAAAGAAGGTGAGGTGGATTCATCGCACAAATGCTTGCCCTCCTACATGACACCAATTCATGATAATTATCATAACGAGATCCTAATTTCTTCAGATCTCAAGGTTCTGCACCCTATCCAGGCAGAGTCTGTGAGTGGAGACCCCCAGAGTCTGTGCCTGTGGTGTCAGTTTGCTGCAGGCCCCTCTGACTGCACAGTGACCTGGAGCAGAGAGGGGGCCGTCCTGGCTGAGACCAAGAAAAAGTACTTTCATCATTTTAACTAATCCCTTTTTATGACATAATCACATAACGCAGGCTTACAGAAATGCCCAGTCAGGGTCTTAAACATCCCTTACTGGGAGACTGTCTTTAACAACCCATTTAAAGCTACGATCATTAGCTGTGTGTGATATTGTGGTATTTGTGACTATTATAAGATGGGTAAAAAAGCCTTTAAAGGAAGATTTTGGAGTTAAAACAATCCTAGGTCTATTATTAGATGCAAAAGGAGGAGAGTTCATGGCCTCTGTTTCTTCAACCTATTTTGTCAGAAATAGGTATCGATAGAATTCTATGGAAGCAGTTGAGCTGCGATTTCTGCTGTTATTAGAGGTCATCTTTTGCAAAAATGACAGGATTTAGTCAAATTCTCTTCCTCTAAAGTGCAGGGGATGAGAGCAGGGTGTCCCTGACCATCACCAACGCTGCTCACAAAGATCTGGGCAAGTACCAGTGTCGGCTCAGCAGCTCACACGGGTCTACGACTCTGGACTACGTCCTCACGTATGAAGGTACAAAAGAAAAAATGTCAACCCAAAAGAGAGAAAATCCATCAGTTACAAAAAGTGTAACACTTCACCTGTTGTGACACTGTTTCAGTTCTCAGTGAGATTGTCATCCTCTCATCTACAAAGAACATTTCATGTGAGTAGGAATCGAGGAGCATGGTTTTATTGCTTTACAGTCGAGCTCAAAGGCGGGAAACAGATGACATTTTCTGCCACTGTTTCTCTCCCAGCTGACCCTGGTGAAGTGTGCAGCGAAGAAGAGGATGTCCACTGCTCCGGGCTGCTGTTCAAAGAGGATTTCCTTTCAGACCAATGCTTTGGGGACAAACATCCAGTCAGCATCCTCACCGAAAAGGTCCACTTTGGGGAGGGGATGCATCGACGGGCTTTCCGGACCAAGCTGCAGGCAGGTCAGATACCCCTGTTAGTGCAGGGACACTCCTGTGTGCTCAAGGTGCACAACGCTATCAGCTACGGGACCAAAAACAATGACGAGCTCATTCAGAAGAACTTCACTTTGGCTGTGGAGGTGAGAACATCATGGTTTCAGTGTTTTACTATGATCGACATGATGTAAAATGAACATATTAATTTATTACAACATGCAGTAATTACCAAGCTTTTCAAGCTTTGGATACTTGGACACACATTTAGTGCATCAAATGCATTAAATTTCACTAAAAGAATAAAATTGTCCTGAAAGATACAAAGTCCATGTTGCAATCCATGGCACTTTATTCTGGTATGAAAGTGCATGCCATAATATTTTTAAAAATTAAAAAAAATAACAAATAAATGAAATATAGTTTCAACATATGTTCAACACACTGAATGTAAACATTTCAATATGTGCCAGGAAAATAAATAAAAAAGGATATTTCAAGACGGCTACATTAAGAGAAGTCATGCTTGCATTTTGAGTAATTTCTTTGTTTATTTTCATAAGTACTTTTAAATGATCATTAACACATATTTATTTTAAAAAAAAAAAACTTGTTCACTGCTCTTAAATTCCTCACTTTTTCATGTCATGCTTTTATAAAATGCTTATAGCTTATCATTAATTTGCATCACTTCACTTTTAATTATACTGTACTTAGCTCATTTTGTCTTTTCTTTACTTTTTAAATTATCTATATCTATTTGTTCTTTCAGTTTTATCCCTTTTGTATTTTCATTTTTGTCTTTTTTTTGTTGTTGTTGTTGTCTTAAAAAAGGTTATTTATTTACAGTATTTATATTTTTAACTGGGTAAAAAGTTACCACCAGTAGACTCATTAGCAGACTAGCATCAGCGTAACATATAAAGTGTAACTTTGTTTTCTTCTGCGTAGGAGTGTCACGTTCAGAACACAGCGAGGGAGTACATCAAAGCGTACACAGCTGCAGCTCAGTCTGTCGAAGCCTTCGGAGACATCCCGGAGTGAGTGACGCCTTAAAGAAAAGATGAACTCTCTGCAGCACATCCACACTCTTCTTTTCTGAACATTACCATGTTTCATCACCAGGATCATTCCCATCTACCTGGTTCACCGCCCATCCAACGACATCCCCTACGCCACGCTCGAAGAGGAGCTGATCGGTGACTTTGTCAAGTATTCGGTCAAGGATGGCAAAGAGATCAACCTGAAGAGACGGGACTCAGAGGCAGGACAGAAATGCTGTGCTTTCCAGCACTGGGTCTACCACAAAACAGAGGGCAACCTGCTGGTGACTGACATGCAAGGTCAGGGACGCACGGACGCAACTCCTCCACATGTGACTGTGGTTTGAATTATAGTGCATCTAAATGTCAGTGTGATTTATTCTCAGGAGTGGGGATGAGGCTCACTGATGTGGGAATAGCCACCTGTAAAAAAGGGTGAGTGCAGATGTGAGCAAATTGAGTCATGCAAAGTGATATAGCGATCTAATCTTTTTTTTTTGCCTCCTCTTGCAGATATAAGGGATTCAAAGGCAACTGCTCCACTTCCTTCATCGACCAGTTCAAAGCTTTGCACCAGTGCAACAATTACTGTGAAATCCTGGGGCTCACATCCATGCAGCCCAAAGCCAAAAAGGCCCCGGCTGCTTCAAAACCGAAACCCCAACCCTCCGCTGCACCCAAGAAGAAAACATTCGGGCCAACAGTGAAGGGCAAGTCCTAATAGGAGGATAAATTATTGATTATTAATTTTAGTTGAGATGGTGGTGTTTTTGGTGATTCTCCTCACGCACTTTGGAGGCCGGATCACTGAGAAGACAACTGGTACTGAAAGAAGCAGAACTGTCACAAAACCAGCAGCTGCTGTTTGATCTGTGCTGAACACTTATAAATATATGTACTTATTTAGAGAAGGTCTCTCTTTTATTTTTATTTTTTTCACTTGTGTTGGGGAACCCTGCAGTAACTTTAAGAAACAGTGAGTTTATCCCCACTGGTGAACTGTGACGTCTTAGATTACTTGATTGATGGATTGCATTTTGTTTTCTTGTTTTCTACTTCTGTGATGTTTTCAAACAGTTGGTTCATTATATTAATGGACGTATTATTTGGTTGATTTGAAGAAGTGTCCCTGAAGTAGAACGCGTGAGTGTGTGCTTTTGGTGTGATTGGTTTGCCAGGTGGCAAAGATGAGGTACACTATATGCATACATACTGCCGGATTATTATTATATTTCTTAATTTAGCGAAGCTCAGGATGAGCTCACTTTTATATTTTGGAAACAACACAAGGACATTGTGTGCACTTAGAGGTTATGGAAAGACACTGACTTTATTCAAATAGAAATGTGAATTTTCTTTATTTTTTTAAAGTATAATTATATTAGGAGAGTTTTTCCTTAATGTTAGATTGATTTTAAGTGTCTCCCAGCCAGCATGTCAGTGTGGATAAAAAGTGGGCTACTTGGGTGCAGAGTGGGTTTGAGCTTGAAGCTGTAAAGATGGCACCAGTCCCATCTGGTTCCAGTATTATGGGCCCCAGATGGAGAGCCTTTCTTGGTCAAATAAATGGGGTCTGTGAGGGAAACAAGTCGACTAAATGAGCACGGGCGAGAAAAACGAGGCAAATTAAGTGTAGTTTTTCGTAGCATATGCCCCACGTGAGTCCATACGAGCAAACAGAGACAGGGCCACCATGGAACCTGCAGAAAAACCCACATGGGACCCTTTTTGCAGCTCATTAGAGGCCCACATTTGAATGCTGGCTGTGAGACATCAGATGTAAAAAAAAAAAAAACTCTGCTGTGCTGGTTGAAACTTCTTGCAATCAGTTTATGTGAAGGGAAATGTCAGTTTAATTACATCCTGACCTGACATCAGTATGATCCATGAAGTTTCCCAGTTATTTCTCTGTTCTGTCCTGCTCTTGTTGCTTTTTAACTCTGAGGCCAACTGCTCGGGTCAGGGCTGGGCCCGAAATGTCTGCAAACAGTAGACCTTTGCTGCTAAAGCGGTGCCTCTGGGTGCACGTGCTTTGTTTTTCTCTTGAACGACTTTAAATGATAGATTCCTGGATAGGAGGGGGGAAGCTTTTGGATGTTTGATGACTCATATGATGACTTCCTGTTTTTGTACACCCATCTGGGAATGAGAATGTTTGTGAAATGTGAAGACTGTGTGTTGCTTTATTCTTCGGACTGGCTACTGTATGAATGGCCTTCTCAGCAGCAACGCACAGAAACAAACTGTTTATTTATTTACGGCATGCGTGATGACAAACGATGATACGTGTTAAACATTCACATGGACACGGAAGCAAATATTCTGTCTTTTTCTTTTCTTTAAAAAACAAATCTGTCTCATGTTGATAATTTCCACTTCAATTGCAAAAAATAAGTAGGTCACAGACTTTCAGAGGCTCGACATCAGATTTCAGCTCATATATATATACGTCTATTTCCATCTCTGCTGCTCCTGCACCGGTGTAAAGTGTCTCATGCTGTCGCCACCTTTGACACGCGCGGACACGTGTTCATGCTTTACAGTACGAAAAGTAAGGGAGGGAGGGAAAGTAAAGGATTGCACACGAGAGAAACAAAACACACGATGGGAAAGACAGAGAAATCACACAGCACACACCCGGAAGTGAAGGGATACCCTGAAGTCCATTTCACACTGGAGCTATTTAGTGTGATAATGGCGTTTGATAGACAGGAAACAAACACCATTGTCACACTCCACAGCTCTGGAGGACGGGGTTTGCTGCAGACGTGTGGATGGAGACGTTGTTAATGCAAGCTGGGGGGGGATGAATGGATGAATGGATGGATGGATGGATGGATGACCTGCAGAAAGAAAAAAGAAGTCTGATGTATGAAGTCAGTAAAGATGAACACAGGGAGAAAGACAAGCAAAGGCTAAACTAGTATCATAAAATATGATATAAAAGTGTGAGCTGGTGGAAAACAGCAGCACTTTTGACGGGATTAAACAGGAAAAAAAAGGAGGAAAAGGCAAAAAATGTAGACAGCTTCATAAATAAGTTCTCGAGGCTTATCCGTGTGTCCAAAGTCCAGTCATATCAAGTTTTTTACTGACTGTGGGGAGAACTGCAGCTGCCAGCGTTTGTGTGGGAACACGTGAGACAGAAACAAAGTAAAAAGAACAAAATAAATCACCAACAATTTTTCCATTATGTTTTATAAATAAAGCCTGCTCATGCAACTTCTACTTTTAATGATACTTCATATGAATTCTGAGCTGATATTGTTCCAAAGGCATCACTTAAAAATTTTAGTTTGTCATATATTTTCAAACTTTACAAGCAAAGTTGATGTTTGGAAACGCTATAATGACAGACGTTACCGACTCACCACGTAGCTGTCCTGTCAGCATTTATTCATTCATTCATTCATTCATTCATTCATGCATCCTCAGCGGTCAGTCTCCTGCTCTCCGTCCCACTGCTACTCTCTGTCCTCGCTCCTCTTTGGGTCTTTGTAAATGGCAGTTTAAGTCCAGTAGCGTGTCCGCAGCTGCAGGTTCATGAGGTGATACGTGTTGCGTTTGGGTTAGGCGCTGCCCCATCCAAGTCTTTATGTAGACAGAGCAGAGTTTGGACAAACAGCCAGTTGCACATTAGTGATAAGCTACGGGGGAAGTATTGATCGACCCTGACCACAAGTAAAAGGTGAAGGGTGGAGGGGGATGGGGAGGGGGAAGGAGGGGGGGGACACTAAAAAAGCTGCACTGGTCAGGGCATAAAAACTGAGGTTTCACTGGAAGGTCCGTGTGAGACGTCATCGCGCAGGTGACAGGACTTTGAAGGGGTAAAAGCAGACACCAACAAGGAATTTAGCCTGTTCATCTTTAAACTTTAAACTAAAAAGAGCCGAGTACTGGATAAAAAGCAGCAGACGCTGTTGACCAAAGCCTAAAGTACAACGCTGCACATGCTCATAAAATATTTGTGAATGTTTGCTTCTCTTTTGCTACTACTCGTTTAATCTTAAATGTTCCAATTTAAGCTTTAAGATTCATGCAGTTTTTTGTTTTTTTTTCAAAACAGGTGTGGGGAAAAGCTTTGAATCCCAATTGATGCTCAAAGCAAAATTAATTTATTTGAAGATCTTTTAATTTCCGCCATCATTTAAGGTCATTATTAGTCAGGTAGCGAGGTCAATGTATTAAGTCAATTTTCTTCCTTTAATTATAAACATCATCAGCATAAAGCTTTCCTAGTTCATTTTGTGAAGATTTCAGCATTATAGTAACCTCAATGAAACCTCATTAATTATTACTCATGCTTTAAACAGACATCCTCTTCTCTTTTTCTCTCAGATTATTACTCAAACGTGTCTTTAGCGTTTTAAGGTCACTGCTGTGATGTAACAGGTTCATAGGGACACAGAGAAGAGTCCAGTCTTTTGCAAATCCTCATTTAATTTGTATTGACGGCACAAGCAGAAGATGGAATATTTTAAATCTAAAGAAAAGTTGGCTCCCAATTTGTTTGTGACCAGATGGAGGGTAGGAGGACTTGATAAAATGTCCCCGGACAGGCCGGGTGGCTTTTATTTGCTTGTCCTTGGAGCTGATAACTCCTAGATTGCCTGTGTGAATGAACTGAGGTCCCTTCACCACACCACACCATGTGCACATACACACACTAGAAAGAGAGATGGAGGGTTGTAAATCTCACTGATGTCCCACACACACACACACAGACACACACACAAAAAAAACAACTCTGAAAACCATTTGGATGTGTAAAATCAAAGTTGTCACTAAGCAGGATGTGATGTTAAAAGGAATCTGCATCCAAACCCGTCCATGAGGAATTAGCACCATTTAGGAAACAAGAACAAGCTGCTGCAAATAAAATATGTAAATCTCTGTGAGGGGAAGATTAAAGATTAGACAGCACTGATTAAAGACACAATAAAAAATTAATATGGAAGACAAATACCAATAATGTAAAATTAAAGCCTAATTATGACTATAGGTGGGCATTTATGATCCAGTATCTTAATGGCATTAATCATCAGTATGGGCCTCAAGTACCATTATTAAAATTGTAGATATAATTTGATTAGTAAACACTGAATGCATGTTATCAACTGGCCTTTTGTAGTTCATTAAAAGAACGAGTCTCTCTTCATTAAATGTTCTACTTGAACTCGAAAAATAAAAATGCAAAATTATATTTTAGTTTTGAGCTTGATTGCTCAAGTTAGTTCCTAAATCAAATCCGTTTAAACCAAAATCCCATCCAAGCTAATACTGCTACAGCGAGTAACACATTTTAAAGTGCTTTGATCATTTATTTCTCTGAGGGTTATCGAATTTCCTGACATGGAAAAATACAGATTCTGTTTCACTTATAACGCTTGAATTGGGTGTATTATCTTTGGTGT
>JBAMYA010000004.1:6120506-6152926 GCA_037176975.1 Arrhamphus sclerolepis | reverse complement strand
TCGATCTCAAACCCGTGGGTGGGGCAATAGAGGAAAATATATATATGTGGAGAGAGAGAGAGAGAGAGGGAGGTCAAAAGAGATGAAACAGTGAAAATAAAAGGACATGAAATCTCAGCTTCACCTCTTTTTCTACCTTAGCAGCAGCCCTATCTATATTGCACCAAGTGCACTGAATGAAAAGGAAAAAAAATAAAACAAAATATCACATTCAAGTAAATGACAAGACATACATACATCAAGCGACATGACCTCAGAGTGATCTATAAAGTGCCCTTTAGGTTTAATAGTGTTAGAAAAAGGAGAGAAAGAACATAAAAAAGATTAACACATTTTTTTTCTTTGTAAGAAACGTGCTGCTTTATATTCAGTGGCAATCACAGCTTTTCTCTCAAACATTCTCGCACACACACAGCTTCATTTTAATGTTGATCAGTAATACTTCTGTTAAATGTAGTACATACATATATCTATATATCATGAAAGAACTTAAAATGCCCCTACCCCCCCCGTACAATTTACAGCATTATGAACAGCAACAGGCATGACAATATTAATGTAAATTGGAGAAACTGCCTCCGGTTTTACTTTTCCCTTCACAACCTTGAGACCGATTAAACGTTCAAATTAATATGTAGTCATAGCAAACACAAGATACAGTTTCATGCTGCTCTCAAAGCACTACGATTAAAAACCATTGTATTGAACACGTTTGCCATCACTGTAACAAATGATATGGATTAATCATTTTCCAGACTAGCCAGATTTGCACTTCAAACAACCATGTGAGATATTGTCAAAATAGTAAAGAACATTGTTCATCAGTACAAATACACTTAAGAGTAATTTCCTGTAAGAGTTACAGAAATGATCATTAAAAGAAAAATCTTCCATGTTGACAAAACTTTATATATATATGTATATATACATATATATATGCATTTTTTTTTAAAAAGGCAGAAAAAATACCCCACCCTTGAATCTTTGTGACTGGCTGAAAAAAAAAAAAAAACAACCAAAAAACCTCAAAATAAAGGCTGCGACGGCGATATCTGATTGAGACAGACGAGGCTCTACAAAGGGGTGTGGCCGAGTTCCTGAAATGTGACTGGCTAGCATTCCTAAGGTAAACTGGTGTTGGTCTAAAGATTTGAAAGAGCAGTGGTCATACTGCCATTGCAGTTTCTTAAGAGAAGTAGTGCATGTAGGAGCCAGATTAAGGCCATGCTAAGACCCCCTCCAGTAAAGGGTGCTCAAATACTGTGCTATAATGTACGTAAAGGAGCGACTGAAATGCATCGGTGTTTTCCAGCACTGTAGATTTTCACACAACGAGGGCAGAGGGGAAAGAGAGCAGATCAGGGGCCAGCTCCTGTCATTCATCGTTCATGCCTGTGGATAAGAGATTTCAGCATTTAAACAGTGCAACAATAACTTCCTTTCCCCCAGCGCCTACAGTATTAGGAGTGAACTGCCCATACTGGAAAGATATAAAAACGTAGGCATATTGGCTCAAAAAGTCGCTGTACAGTCTCAAACCACCGTGCTGTGGGGGGTGGGGGGGTGGGTGGCTCGCAGTCAGGCGTTACAGTACAACATGCTTGCACAGAACTGCTACAGCAGCTGGTTTGACGTCCCTGTGGCTTTTCACTTTGCTTTACTGTCCGGCTGTCGCTTTAATCGACGCCCTCGAACCCCTGGGCGTTCTCGACAGCCATGAGGAGCTTCTCTCTCAGGTCCTCGAATGATTCGTAGGCAGGCAGATCCAAGCGGTTGAAACTATGAAGAACAGGGGATCAGCAATTTAAAAAACATTACGGTAAACACTGGTACAAGACTGCAGAGGGATTTGCTGTTTGTTGCAGGTGTGTGCAGCAGCAGTAACGTACCATGTGTGAGCTCGTGGTAATTTATCTGGTGTTCCCCACTGCTCAATAGTGAATAGCTGAGGTCCATTTGACCCTGTCAGAAAGGAAAAACAATAAATATGATCCCATTCAACTTGAAGCTCTTGGTCTAATTATCTTTATGTATATGTTTGGGCTTCTGTATGTGTATTCTTGGACCAAAAGGGAAAGAAAAGCCATTGCAACCTGAGGTTATTTCACAAGATCACGTACCATAAAGCTCAGCAAAACCATTCATAGGCACTCTTGACGTTCCTGTTACAAACTGGAGGAGTCGGATTCTCTTCTCAGCATCCATTAATAGGACGACCTGATGAGAGAGGAAACGCTCACCTTCTGAACAGAAATCCCTTAATAAGAATTAATGACATTTTCAATTGCTGTGTATTGGAATGGCTATCTTTGAGACCAAGGACCAAGTTTTAAACACTGAGTGTGAAAATGTTTTTGGGCTGTTGGAGCTCAGATTTGGCTTCAGTGTTGAGGACAGAAAGATGGTCAGGTTTTCCTACAGTCACTTAAAAGAAGTCACTTCTCTTGATTATTGTTTGGTAACAGAAGTAGGACATGTATAATGTCAGTGTGCCTGTGTAGTGAAAAAAAGAAAAAAGAAAAAAGAAAAAAAGTGAGAGCACACATTCAAACAGAAGTGTATTTGATGTGTGCGAGCGTGTTAACGCTCAAGTCAAGATAATAACCAGGGCAGGTAATACTTTAGGTTCTTTCATCAGAGCAAACAAGCCTGTTCTTCCAAACAGACTTTGATCTTTAAAAGTGAGGCCAGTAAACCGGTCGCAGGTCGGATGGATGGGAACATGACTGGAACTAACTTAGATCATAAAATCCCTCCTACTAACCCCTAAGTGCTGGTACACTGTGTTCGAAAATGGACTAAATTCAAGATAAATAAATAAAAATTCATATGAAAGGTATTGTTGCCAGCGATAAATTCCAAAAGGTCTGACAACTTTACATTTACTTATGAAAGACTGATGTTCTTTTCGCGCCCATTCATTCTACTGAACTGCAGGGAACAAACTTAAATAATAATGATAACATTCATCATCTGTGGCAGACAACATATTTATGAATCCTGAGAAACCAGAGGAATGTCTTAGTGATTGGCTGAAAAACAATACTGGACAACCCTGGTCTCCAAAGCCTCAGACATCTCTGCGATAAAAATGCACATGATTCTGTGCTGAAACTGTGACACATCACAATACTGGTTGTATCTCCTCACATTTAAAAACTACCGACTGCCTCGTGATCCTATCAAACAAAATGTGAAAATCCTCTCAAGTCATCTTAGCTGAAGAAGAGGGAAACCATCCATCCTCTTATCAGCACACAGATAAGAACATCTGGGATGTTCAATAGTTACATCCTTCAACTGCATGAAGGATAAATTGTACATACGGGGTTTTTGGGGCAACATCCTGGGAAATGCTTGCTGATGTCATCTATAAATTTAGCTGCTATCAAATTGAAAATGAGCATATATTATTCTAGAAAAAAGAAACATTTTCAATAGATTACTTCCTCTGACTGTAAGGATTCAACTATTTGCAATCATTGCCTTGTGTTTTTGTTAATAATGAAGCACGCAGGGCTCCAACGGTTTCCTGAAAAAGGCTTGTGGAATGTACTTTGAATACAAGTCTGTGTGTGATGTGTAACAGACCTTCCAGAACCACTGGATAACCGGGTGGTTGGGACAGTAGCCGTTCTTGTAAACAGTGTGTTGTCTCCAGTCGTTGACGTCAACATCGCCCAGACCGCACATGAGCAGCTGCAGAGGAGCAGAGGAGGAGGAAAAAAGAATGAATTTACAGGCAAGTTGCACATTTCATCTCTGTACAATCAGCACTGTTAACCAGGCTGGTTATTCACCCAATCCATACACTGTGAAAATAAGTGTTTGATTTGATATTTTTTTATACTTATTGTTACTTTTAGCTTCATTTTAATTTATTTCCTTCATCTTTACTATTTATTCACCTTTTACTGTGAGCCTATCTTATTCTGCTCTGAACTGTCATGCTGTTGCAACAATGTGAATTTCTCCATTGTTGGAGAGCAAAAGCTTTATTATTTAGTCTTTACAAAATATACCCAATGACGACAGTTATTAGTGGAATTGAGAACTGTTGTAAATTTAAACTGATGTCTAGATTATCTTTTTATTTAATTTTATTGTATTATGACTTTTTCAGCTACTACTCACAAGGTTTCCATACCTCAAGTTCGTTTTCATCAAAGATCTTGATCAGATCAACGAGAATGAGCTCGGTGAAGCCCTGAAATTTAAATAAATAAATAAACCAAGTGTGTTAAACATCAATTCTAATTAAGCATCAATCAAAGCATGAATATAACAAAAATACAAAAATGTTACTGTTCAGCTCAGAAACAGATTCCGGTGGTACCTGACGGAAACAAAAAAATCTGTAGTAACGCTGCCCCCAAGTGGCAACTAAAAATCACTGAACATAAATACCTCCAGGAAGGCATTCATCTGCTTCTGAACCCGATTGACAAACCTCCACTGGATTACAAGGCTGACAAAGGAGAGATTATGCAGATTTAGAATTTAGATGAACATGTGCTTTGTACATGCTGAAATAATCTCTGTTAAGTCGACGGATAAAATCAGAGATAAATATTTACTCTATGTATTCCTTCTTGTTCTCATTGGTTACCACCATGTCTGAGCCGCTGGGTTTCAGGTCCACCTGGTATGTCTAAAGGTAAATAAATAAATAGATGGATAGATAAATAAATATGAAGGCAAAGATACATCCGTCACTGCAAAAACAAAATGACAGGATTTAAGGCCTACAAACCTGTCCAAAGTTGTCCTCATCAATGCAAAACCTCAGGTCAAGCTCAGTGGGATCATTCTCCAGGATCCACTTCAGAGAGTTGTAGTATTCACTGTCCTGCAGAGATCAGAGACAAAGAAATACGAGTCTTTCATTATGACATTATAGCTATTAAGTCCTGGCTTTGCCCAGTTCTTTTGTGAGTGCTGAAACATTCCAATCAAGTAAAACAAATTACATAATCTTAGGTCGGTTCATAGATTAGATACAACTAGATCTTACCACTGACTCCATGTCTTTAAGAGAGATCTGTTTTCCCAGCATCATCTTGTAGAACGGTCGAATGAAAAAACCTACAAAAATAGAAGAAAATGTGATACATAATAATGCATGAAACATGTGAAAAGACAATTTAAAACATTCCCGAAGTGAACTCAAGCAACTCACCATCCAGCAGTTTTCCATGAAACACGGCCATTCCTGCCACGCGTCCGATGAACTTGAAATAGGACAGGTGATCCTCATTGCACAGGCCAGAGTTGGGGTTGATCTGCAGAGTGTAGTTGTCTCTGGACAGAGACGGGAAGACAGCAAGGAGAAAGAAAATTCACTTCCAACTCACTCGTTCAAACTACAGAGCAACACAAGTGAGCCAAATCCCTATTAGTTTATCTTATTAAACTTCTCTTTGATGGTGATATTAAAAGTAAAAAAGAAAAGGAGCTGTGTTAAGCTATCTTAATGGTTTGTATTTTAAAGTTAGAGGTTTTCATCATGCTCCTATCTTTCATGAACTGTTTTCCAAAAGCTTTTTTTTTCCTTTTAAACAGTATTCATGGGCAAAAAATGAAAGCGAACACAGTCATAATGCATTAACAGTGGTGCCAAAGAAAGGACCAAAGCATATGTTTCCCCACATACACTTTTACCATCATATATGTGGGAAATGTTTGTTTCAGGATGGCTTTTTGAATAAGAGGAAAAGTTAATTAAAGCAGAAGGAAACCTTCAGAAGTCTCAGAGGGAAACAACAGAGCAGCACAGAGTCTCACCACACCTTGTGGACAAAGGCAGCCAAAAGTACAAGCAGAGAAGGACGTCTTGATCAAAGCACGGTACCTTTTACTACTTTGGCTTTGCGTAACCCTTTGTCCTGTGAGCTGTTAAATGTCTCAAGGGTTTAAGTCTTTTTTAGCTGTAAATTTAAAGCAGAGACTTACGTGGCAGAGTACTCAAACAGGCCATAGTAGGGATTGAACATCTCCTTAGATAAAAGGAAGAACCACTCTCTAGCCACGCCCCCGTAGTCCAATCCTTTCTCCGATTCAAACTCAATCCATAGCCGTGCCTTCAGAACATCTGGCCTCTTCAGGGACATAATTCGACGGTACGACTCTTCGAAGATGTTGTTCCTGTGTAGTTTCATCTCGAATCGGTTGGGGATGTCAGCCTGGAGTCGTTAAATCAAGTTCCAGCAGTAAAACCAAAAGCAAGAAAAGTTACTGAAATAAACATAATTACAACAAGGAAATAACTGTAAAGACTGAATCTCAGGAAACACATTAAACTCAACAGAAATAGATTATTATGCAAAGTGAGGCTGAGGTCTGACCTACACTTTACTTTAGAATTATTATTTTTTTAAAAAGAAAAAAAGAAAAAAGAAGCAGCAGCAACCAGAAACGCCGCAACAGAAATCACTTCTTACCGGTTTCTTTAATTTCTTCCTGAAGTAGTCGTATTTCTGTTTGAACTCTCTGGAGTAGGGAACAGCCTGCACAGATGATAAACAAGATACGCAAGTGAGGAAATAGCCAAAACCAATCAATGGCATAAATTAGTTTGTGGGTTTTTACAAGAAAAAGCAAACTTGTTATTCATAAATGTTTATGTTTAAGTGGCAACTGACAAAGTGATAAATCTGTTTGTGCTAAGACAAATGAGGCTGATGATAGATGTGTCAGATAAAACTGCAATACTGCACATAACAACATGTCTTACGGGATGTTTTCAGCAAGTGTGGCTGCAACAGGAAGCTACTTACAGGCCCGGTGATAGCTGGACTCTGCAGACGGGGGTCCTCCCATTGTGTGGTCTTTGTATCTAGATGAAATGCAGAATAAAGATTTTGTTGAAAAAGGAAAAAACAACAACAAACAAACAGAAACCTTCGAATATATTAAAGATTTTTAGAAAAACTGAAGTTATTCTTTGTGATCTAACTGGCACTTGTAATGGATGAAGTGCTTTGCTCTTCTAGACTCCTACAAAATCTGGTGCTATGCAACACACCTGGGATGATAACAAAGGTAAAAGACAGAAAGAATAGACACATGAGCAAATATGAGCATGAAAGGGACAGAGATATCTTACTGTGGTCAATGTAAAAGGTGCGTCCATCTGTGTGGACTCTTTCTTCCCATCCAGGCTGGAAAAGCAGCAAACGAGAGAAGGGTGAGGAAATGGTTAAACACCATTAAAATAAGCTGTGCTCAAATAGTTATTCAAATCCATCCATTCATGTTTTTTTTCCTTTGTAATAAGGATATATGTTCAATTGAACTTGACTGACCATTAAATAGTCCAAACAATGACATCCATAACTGCAGGAGAGGCAAGCTCAATCAAACACCGCAAAGGAAATGAATAGATTTTCAGTCCTATTTGATTCAGGACTGAAACATTAGCACGGCAGAGCTACGACCACAAAGTAAAGGTTCATCACCACCACCAGTTCAAACCAGTATACCACGACTATCACGGTGACCACTCAGTACAGTGTCACAGGCCACACAACTGGTACGGCACCATCAATCAAGCATGTAAAAAGAATTAAAGCCGATTTAGAGGGGTGGGAAAAGTAAGACAGTCCAACAATGTGTGAAACAGGGCGTGTTTACAGTATGTATGTTTCCAAGTATGCTACTGCTGCATGAGTGGAGACCAGTCTGAAAAGCTGACAACACATGCAGAATACAGCCATTTCATTCCTCTGACATATATTCATGGCTCCATTTGCTTCTTTTGAAACCTCCCTCCTTCTTTCACTCTTTTTTCCATCCTTTATCAGCCCCATTTCCTCCATTAGTCCTTTTTTCTTTTTCTTTTTTAAATCCTCTTCCTCTCTCTAAGAAATGCCCGAAGCATCTCATCTTGTTCCACTTTCCGAACTTATCTAACTGTGCCTCAGAGGCTGATGGAGGTGCACAGCCATGGAGCAGTCTGAGGAATCCTCAGAAAATACCAATCAGTAACAGAGGGAGCAGTGGTGGTACAAAGAGGATGCTCACAGAGAGAAGAGGTGGGGTCAAATACTGAAATACTGAAAGGAGGGGAGAGGTACAATCCATCCATGCTGATCATGTGAGAGAAAGAGAATAGATAGAGCGCGAGGGAAAAAAATTAATAATAAAGAAAACACAAGGCTTTCCGCAGGCATTTGACCAGAACAGACTGGATCGGACAGGTAGGCAGGCAGGCAGAGGGAGGGAGGCACCAACCAACCTCCTCTGGTAGGTTCTGCCAAACAGACATGGCCAGGTGTAGAAGAAGAAGCATACATTATATCCATCAGAATGGAGAGAAGAGAAAGAAGGAGAGAAAGAACACACACACATGCACACAGCACACAAGCCTGTGAGATGCACAAACCCATGACGTTGTGACTATTTACCATCTATCTGCAATGATGTTTGGTCCATTTGAGGGGACTTAATTTTGGCAAATAGATCATATAAAGCTTGATTTATGCTTCGTCATTGGATCAACAAAAACCCTAAAAAAAAAAACGCTGCTTACTATTTATGTAAATATTCCTATTTATAACATGCTGTGGCCAGCATTTACACTTGTCAGCTCAGTAATTACAATATCAAAGCACCACTGTCAGCGGGTTTTCAGCGACAGGATGCTTCTGGAGGGTTTTTTTCAGTGTAGCTCTTATTATTTCATCAGAGGGACAGTACAAGTTAGATGTTTCAGAGAGAAAGTCAGAGAGACCAGACTGCAATGGTTTTGACATGTGCAGAGGAGGGATAGTGAACCTATCAGTGGAAGGATGATGAGGTTGGAACTGCAAGGCAGGAGGTCTAGAGGAAGACCAGAGGAGATTTATGGATGTAGCGAAAGATATGAAGTTAGCTCATGTGAGAGAAGAGGATGCAGAGGCTAAGGTTAGATGGGGACAGATGGGAACAGCAGAAAGGATATCTTTTTCTTATGTGAAGCACTTTGGTTTAAATGTGCTATATAAATACAACTAATCTGACAAATTAGATGCACGATTACATTTTTCACTGTTTAACAATAAAGACATCACACCAAGTAGAGCAATCAGAGCAGTAGTGGTTTACTTCATACTGACCAGGCAGACATCCCCCTCCAGCTTTACAACGTATTAGAATTCACAGGTATGCAGGAGGCTCTGGGACTGATTTTACAAGGAACCATAAATCAAGCTTTGGGGTTTTATCTCCTAATTAGGGCTTATTGCAGCTCCCTGACTCTCCTTCCTCCCCAGAGAGAGAAGTAACATGACTAGAAATGTCTCTTCTTCTACTGAAAAAGTTAGCCTCATTTACATACTTAAATCTTAACTTAAATGGACCAATGGATCAAGCTAACAATGGCAACCAATTATATTAAGAAAATAAACTAAAACATTAAAATTCCTTCCTAGTGCAATGAGACGAATAATTACTTATCCTTTTTCATACTGTTCTTTTTTTTTTTCCTTTTTCAAGTGATCTCAATAAATAGATCTGTCACATCTGTAGAGAATAATAATCACTGGTAATGGTGGGTGGTGAGTGTGTTTCTGGAGGCCACACATAAATCTATCCATCTGTGACTGTACTTACAGGAAGAGGGCCAAGGTCGCCAGGCTCCATAGAGTTCTTATTCCTCATATGGACGGGATATTTCAACCTGGGGTCCTCCTGTGTTTTAGTATGAAGGAAGAGAGAGACAAAAAGAAACAGATAAGCAGGGACAGAAAATATAGCAAACAAATCAGTTAGTGGTATATTTTTCTCCTCTTCAATTCAAACACAACTTCCGATGGAAATCCTAGCAAGATTGCAAACATGAAATGAACATTCACACCACCAGGTGTCACTAAATGATCCTGTATGAACAGGGATAACCACTGCCCTATATTTTTATTATTATATCTCTCACCATAGCCCCTATGAAACAAAGTTGTTGTTTTTTTGTTTTTTTCCCGTGAGTCCTTTCCTTAGAAATCCATTCCTAAAATGAATTTTGAATCAACAGCCCGTTACCAGGATACGTTAGCTCACCCAGGTGGTGGTTCTGCTGTTGTGGTCGATGAAAAAAGGTCTTCCATTTGGGGCTATTCTCATCTCCCAGCCTGGAGGCAGGAAGCTCTGTTGTGTCTTGTGTTGTGATTTTGGCGAGCTGTAAGGTGAGAGCTGCGGCGACTGCGGATTGGAGAGTGTGTCTTTCACCGCCCTTCGCACCTGGATGTTGTTGGCTCCCTGGAAGAAAAATAAAAAAAACAAACAGAAAAATAAAAATGACAAAAGCAAGAACAGACTCACACTTTCAGAGAGTTACGTACATCTACTGCTAAAGGAAACAACTGGAGTTTTTTTCAACACGCTGATCAACACTATGATGAAGTGCATCAACACCAATTGCTCACCTTACTCTACCTGTGAAAGTCATTCCTAAGTCATGTAGAAAAGAAAAAAATGAAACCCCCAACACTGTAAACACCATCAACATGTTATACCAACAGATGCTTTGATACATTTTGACAGAAATGTTTCTAAGTTAATGGTGTGACTGCTGTATTTCCTGTTTGTCTTTCATCCCCTCTTGATTACCTGCTATAAAAGTTTAAGAAAACACAACCAGCCCACTTTAAAACTGCCAGACCTCTATTCATGTTTTAGTGAGGACTGCAGATTTTGGTTAAAGCACAAACAAACAAATTAGAACATTAAAAGGCTAGAAACCATTTATATCCTGGGAATCTGGAACGTCTGTTTATCTGTAGAGATCTTTTGAACCCACATCAATGAGCGTTTTTGCATCACTTTTTTTCAGTAGTAATTATCACTGGTAGATCTCTATTTTAACAAGAGGAAGGACCGGATTAATTAATCACAGACCTTCCACTTCGACTGAAAAGTTGTAATTACAACATTCTGGTGTGAGTGCTTCATTTGCACACAGCCTTATTAATACACAGTGCTCATTTAATTAACATTTTAATTAAATCCCCACAGGTGAGTTCCCCTGGTACTAGTAAAGGATCTCTACCATGGAGTGAAGTTACTTAAACAATGAGTCCATCCATTTTTGGAAACAGCAAGTTGGTCTTAATAAGTCAAGTTTATGGTTAAAGATATTAACCATAAAGATAAGCCATTCTACAATGTCTCTTAAATATTCTATGCCAGCCCTAACTGCTTTAACTTACAATAACAAGAAACTACGCACCCAAAAACCTGTTTGCATAATTTGACTGCCTCAAAAGGTCAAAACACCAAGGTGAAATTTCAATACTTTACTTGGAGGATTACGTAGCTCACATGTTGAGCTGTGTGATCATTAACGGTCTTTAACCAGTCAGTAAAAGACTGGCTTAATGAAAAGCATAATGTTGTGAATGCACAACCAGGATTAGTGATGACAAAACCCAGCATGCCAAGAAGAACTCAACAAATCACTGTACTTATCACTCAAGTTATTCAAACTTCAATTATCAATGCAAATGCAAATGTTTAATGTCTATGAGATGGTGTCAGCCAAGCGCTAACTGTACATGCAACTGTTTAAAAAGAAAATCCCAACCCTGAAAAATCGACTTTCAGCAAGCAATGCTTCAGTTGCTTTCGTTAGCTCTGAATGCTAATTTGATTCCTTTATAAAAGTGCAGCATAGTGGTTTTAAGCAGGCGGGCCATGTACAGAGGCCTGGTTTCTTTGCCCCACCTTCGTGTCAACTCACTGCAAATAAAGGCCACTACAGCTGAAATAAACAGAAAAAAAAATTGCACGAAAACAAAAAAAGTCGGTGAAGCCATAAAAATACAAAGATTGTCCACAACGTTAAAAGCACTGATCATTAATCATCTTGTGACACTGCAAAGCTCTGCCAGT
The DNA here is from genome assembly GCA_037176975.1 of Arrhamphus sclerolepis. Taxonomy (NCBI): domain Eukaryota; kingdom Metazoa; phylum Chordata; class Actinopteri; order Beloniformes; family Hemiramphidae; genus Arrhamphus; species Arrhamphus sclerolepis. The sequence continues at coordinate 6,141,064 of JBAMYA010000004.1, read as the reverse complement.
AATCCTTGGTTCCTGGCATTCATGTGGATGTGACTTTGACACATACCACGCAACAAACCCTCTTGCAGACTGATACAGTCATCAGCTCATTATTCATTGTGGAAAATAAAGAAAGAGCAGCATGAAGAAAGAAATGCATCACTGATGCAGAGAGGAGGGTAGGAGATGGGAGGAAAAAAATATTTGTTAAAGATTTACATTTTCGTACGATTGGTAAGGACAGAAAGAGACAATAGCAGCATCAAGACAGAGTGAACCTGAAAATGGGAATGTTCACATATGCCGAGGTACGATCAATAAGGGAAATGAAAGAGACTCATGTAAAAAGGCCAAGATCTTATTCGGCCATCTTACACTGAATGAAAAAAAAAGAGCATTTGAGGGTGAGGATTGGAGGATAAAGAGGCAGTTGTCGAGTGGTAAAAAAAAGAGTAAATGAAATGGGTAAGACGGAGTAGGATGGTACGGGTGACTAATTCTCACCTCCAAGGGAGTGGAAAGGGTGACAGTAGGGGAGCTGAGGCTACGAGGTCGTCGGACTTGGGGCTCATGGAGGTGGTTGTTGGAGGCATTGGAAGAGGAGGAAGGGATGGAAGCGGGTGTCAGGGCCGAGGCTCCTCCTGATGCTGCTGCTGCTGCTGCTGCTGCTGAGGTGCTGGCTCCGTCTTCAGTAAGCTGTCAGTGAAAACAGCACTCTGAAGTTAAGCGAGGGAGGAATTAAGCATTTGTCTCATCATGAGCCATTTTGCCAAAGATGTTTGTCAGCACCCGAATGGTCTGGATGGCAGCTTTTCTGTCAGGAAATGATTTCCTAAAATTTCAAAAGTAAGGGTCATTTTGGCCCATGAAAGAAAAAAAAAATGCTTCTTTGAATATAATTATTAGTGATCAGGGTTGAAAAGCAAGAAAACGGTTTCAAATGCATATTGAAGTGTTGCTGTTACTTCTGCGTATTATGACCGCACCGTTTACCACAGCATCTCAATAAAAATGAAACAGGAGAATCAGAAAAAGAGGAGATAATGTGATGAACAGGTAACACCACGGGTGGTGCTCAGAGAAATTAAAAGGTGAATTTCAAAGACAAGAAACATGAGTATAAATTCCACACTTAGTATCATGTAGTAGTCTCTGTGAGACGATGTGGAGACAGAAAGCAGCAGAAAGATCAGTTGAAAGACAATATCAAAGTGTGTAGAGAGAAATAAGAGTGGTAGCTGCAGATCCATGCCGGGATTTAAAAACGGGTTTCCAATACAAAGATGCACTTCATCCTAACATAAAACAAAATACAAAGGAAGGAAGACATCAGATTGGACGGAGCAGAGAACTAAGACAGGGAACAACAGAAAAAGAGACTTTGACATTCTAGAGTTGTGTCTCTTTCCGTCATTCCTCATGAATACACAGAGAAACACGGGAAGGAATAAAGGGACAAGAGGTCTGACACACAGGAACCATGATAACGTCCAGTCCCATGCACGGAGCCAGCCCAGCAGTCAGCCCTCAGACCTGCTGTACCTGCACAATTGGCCTAGTCCAAGTAGTGGTGCGGTTGTTATGGTTGACGTAATAAGTTCTTCCCTTGGCATCCTTCCTCTCCTCCCATCCAGGGGGCAGGCCAGGGGTGGTCAAGGTGTAAGCAGCTGCCGAGGGAGACTGGTCAAGTGTGGAGAGAGAGCAAAGCAAAGACAACTAATCAGTAAATGCCAAGATCCTTGCAGACTTCTGGGGGGAATCTTTAAATATGGAAAACTGTGCTGCAGGGAAAGAGACAAGCGGAATTGTTTAATTTATCGTGTTTTTCCTAATTAGCTGAAGAAAAGAAAAACCTTGAGAATTACTTCCTCTTTTAGCTGACCAATACAGTAACACAAATAGTCAAGAGACAACACATAACAGAGTAAGATTTATAAGTAATGGAAATGCAGGTGACTTAATATGAAGTCAACCATCAAACAAAACACACATCAGTAGCAGAATAAATTCCACATGAGAACAAGTTGTAGATCATTGTTCTTTTAACTAGTGAACAATTAACCATTTGTGGCACAAGAATTACTCAAATCATAATCCAAATAAACAGCAAGAAAAACTGGTCGTATGTATGACTGCAGACACAGAACATTCAAACAGTGAATACATTTTATAATACACATTTGCACAAATAAGCGCAGACAAACAGAAACCACGTCATACCACAGACAGCCACTGTTCTGACCTACTACTTCACCAGGGAACTAAAGAGAGGAGACGTTATTCACTTATTGCAAATGCCCTAATCGATTTACAGAACAAATCAATCATCTGCCAGAAAAGATGTGTAAGTAAATGAACAAACATCTGCTGTCCATGTCACAAAGAATGTACACTGTATTGTTGATGTGCTTTTATGTGTCAATTAAATGTGCAATGCAAACCCTGAACAACTCCTACATAAATAGATTATACAGAATAAATGGCTGAAAGAACCTTTTAGTTTTCTACCTAAAATAAGATTTTAATTAAAAGTCACCCACTAAACAAATACAGCCCATCCTATAAGGTGTCTGGGTAACAATTGGTGAATGACTAACAGGATTTGTACTGAACTTAACAGAGATATTACCATTGGCTCCTCACCACCTGAGACTGTTTGAGCTCTTGTTCTTCTGGTCTGGGAACTCTGCTGGTGGTAGACAACAGGGGAACATGGTCTTTAGTTCACAGCATGTTATGTTTTCACAGCCAGAGTGGAAGTGAAAAGGCAATTATTGGGCAGTTGAGTGAAGAAAAACTGAATGGACAAAGAAGGGGAATTCATTCTCAAAGGAAGTGAGTAGTGGCAGAAAGAGAGGAGATTCTTTTCATTATGGGCCAGGGTAGCAAAGTGCAGTGGCTGTGAACTTTCAAGACAGAGGCCTCCAACTGATGCACATAGGGCAAAAACTTTGGTTATGATTGGATGACAGGAAAATGGAAAGTAAATCAACTTTATTATTATGAGAAAGAGAGAAAAAGTCAGAACAGTCTAAATAACAGCTGCAATTACGTTTGGATTTTCCAGGGGAAGGAAGGAAGGACGTGTATTGTTTTCCCTAAAGAGCACATTTAATCCCCAGCCAATGCTGATTCTTTAATTACACCAAAAGTACAGAATTGATTTAAAGCCCCAGAACGCTGGTCAAAGAAAACAGCCGAAGGAAGTCAGAGCTGTGAAGTGATTCTGAACGCTGATGCGCAAAAGATGTTTCAATAACTGGTTTCGCTTTTTTCAAGAAACGAGTCAGGAAAAGACATCAAAAATGTGTTTTGTGCATACAATCCAGATAAATGACCAAATTAGGATGACAAAATCAATTTCGCAAAAATGGTACTGGGTGTTCTTCATAACCTGGAAAACAGTTAGCGGCATGATCTGCACCATAAAAACTTCAACCGTGCCCTTAACAGCAGTTTTATAACTCCACCAAGGATTACCTCAACTGTTACTTCTGCTATTAAATTGATCAGAAATATACGTCGACACACAATGTTAGATCTGCATTTAACTTCTTTGAAATTCAAAGCCACCTCACAAATTACTGTTACATGCACAATATAAAAACTTGTAAGCTCCACGGTTGTGACAACAGAGCTGCAGCATCTCAGACCAAACTGTGGGATACGGTTTATTCAGTGGAGGAGATTTCTGCTGCACGGGAAGGACTTGCATGCAATAAAATGCACATGCAGCCAGCCCAAAAATCGAAGCTGACAGGGAAAGTACGACTTTATTCTTTTGTAAACGTCCTTTGTAAGCTTCCTTTCAAAGTCGTAAAAATAAGTTGAGGTAAATTGCATGTACAGTATCTAAACACTTAGCAAGAAACATATGCAAATGAAATGACTGATTTGCTCTACTCGTCCGTAATTTCTGCTTTAAATACTTTATTGTCCTATACACTAGAAAAAAACACTTTCATATGCAGTTTATATTTTCCTTGCAATGGCTCCTTAACTGCATTTCAGTCCTGACAAAGTTGTAATTTATAAGAAAGACTGGCATCAGCGCTTGTACTTTTCCTTGGTTTGGCAATTCCAAGCTCTGTGCTGTGACTCAGCTGTGCAACAAACATTTGATCCAGATCATGCGACAGTTTGTTGAGTTTAATTCTGACAGATGTTATGACTCAGGACATTTGAGCTGATCTGGTGCAGCACTTAATCTTTACCCTCCATCAAGCGAACCTACTGGAATGGTTGTAGTGACAACTCACAGATGTAAAAACCAACATCTCTACACTTCAATAAACAAAGCAGTATTGAGAGGAGAGGAAGAAGTGTGTTCACCCTACACAGACAAAAATCATGGCAAGCTTTGGAAAAGGCGAAATTGGAAAAAGAAGGAAGAAAAGGTGAGGATGAAGGTGAATCGTCCTCGTATCATCAGGCATTAATCTGACATGCAGAACACAGTGACAAAAAAGTTGATTGCGTATAGTTTGCCGCATCCAAAGCACTCACATGTACACAGACATGAGTTAAATGAGAACAACATAGAAGAAAAGCAAAGAAATAAAGGGGGAAAACAGAAGAACAGGATGAAAGAATCTTAGGGTTTCAGATGTATGTACCGTGAGAGGTGGAGCTTGGGCTTGATCACTGACGCCATCTGTCATACTTGAGGAACGGAGTCTGTTTGACAACTGGCTCTGTTCAAAATAAGCAGAGGGAGAGTCAAAAAAAAAGTTATGGCTGCCAACGTTTCCACCATTGAGCCATTTCAGTCTGGAATAGTTTAGTTTTTGACTACAGAAAATTACAGTGTTCAGCTCTCACCAGAGCAGAGCTGGGCCCTGGGACTTCACCGTTGCTATCGGGAGTGATTGACAGCCTCAGATTTAAATCCTCAGAGAACTCCTGAGTGACAGGTGTCGATGGGTGCTGTGGTGTCAAAATGGAGGAGGTGCCGGGCAGAGAATGAGCAAAACTGTCGTTAGGATCTTCTTCTGTGATGAGCTCCCAGGACTACAGGGGAGAGAAAAAAAAAAAAAAAAAACACAAAAAGAGGAGACAGCCATGTTTTGGTGTCCTTATCTTTTAAGATAGCTGTGGCTTTGCGAGTATGTACTCTAAGAATGTCTATGTTTCTTTTTCTCCTCACATTGTCCATGTCTCTCGGCTCCAGGTGCTCATTCTCTAGGTCTTCACTGATGTGGCGCCTTGCGCGGAAAACACGATGTGCTTCCTGATGGATTTGCCGTTGCTGATTGTCATTGTCAATCTCTGAGATCACATCCCTGACAAACAGAAAGAGCCATTTTAAAAGAGTTGGGATGATCAATCATGGCGTCACATGTAAATACAGAGCCTGCATTTTTTATTTATTTTTTTTATAAAAATGAGAACTCATCCATTACCTGCCTCATATTCAATTCAATAAAATTTTATTTATATACCATCTATTTACAACAAAGTTGTCTCTAGGCACTTCTGAGACACCCTGAGAATGACCCCTGAGCACATGGCAAAGCCTAACAGTGGCAAGAAAAAAAAAATCCCTCCTATGAAGAAACCTTGAGCAGAGATGGACATAAAGGGGATTGATTGTTGTGTCTCTATCAGAATGGAAAGGAGAAGAAGTTTGAAGGTGTATTTTCTAGTTCCTTTCTGCAACATCTGTCTAAGGGCTGCTCTTTCACAAGTTAAACTAAATGCCAATTAAACTCAAATACCAGCACTTAGTAGATGAGTCACATGTTCTTTTTCCATCAACATATGTAGACTTGATAAATGCTGGGCATCATTGTCGGTTAAGTCTACTGTGTTCTGTTTAAATTTCAAGAGACTAACGTTAAGGCTCGTGGAGCTGTATTACCAATACACCATTCAACAAATGGAAACACAGAATTTCCATCTTTCAATTAGACCAAAGGGGGAAAATATATTGTGCCAACAAGTAGTCTGATTTCTTACTTAGGACATATAATATCAGAGTAAACATAGCTCGAGCATCATCTAATCCAATTTATTTCTTTAGTGAACTATACTGCTCAAACAATACGGAGAGCACTCAAAAGACAGATCATAAAAGGGTAGTTTGGAAATATTCCCTGATGTGCAGTCTATAATTTGTTGATAACAAAATGGCATATCAACAGCCGGTGGAAACCATAGTAATGAGACTGATATGCTATAAGTTTAACTGACTTGATGTTTTACAGAGAAGACTGAGCGTTGCCTTTGTTTATCAATTGAATAAAACGATGTGACTTTCCACGCCTTATTTGAAATTTGTACTATACAAACAGTATTATAACACCAAAAAAATAAGAGAAAGAAGGTACATGTTGGAGGGCCGTTTCCACTGTGTAGTGCGGTTGTTATGGTTGACATAGTAGGTGCGGCCCAAGTTGTCCACTTTTTCTTCCCAGCCTGGAGGTAAAGGGGGCAGCAGCTGCTGGGGTCGCTGAGAGCCTGAGTCTGCAGATTCATCCCAACCCTGAAAAAGAAAGACAAGAGTTGAGATAAGGTAGTATGACAAACTCATCTGTAGCTGTGGATTATTTGTATGCCAGCAAGGAACTTAGTTCACAGGGTCACCTACAGGGGATCCTCAGAGTTCCCTTGTACCACTTTAGAGTTTATTGGTACTTTAATCTGACAACTACTTTAATCTGCAGGCTAAAATATCTGTGACCCCAAACCTAAGTTCACAAAGTTGAATTTTCTCTTAGAATGTGTAAACAGAGACACAAATCACAGTGAGACTTTCTTTTTAATACACGCGCACACAAAGTGGAGTTTTTTTTTTTGCAATGAGAACATTGATTCAAGACAAAATAGTCAAATACAATTGATGTTCAGAATTTTGTACTTTGGCTGTTATATATCACCTTATCGGTGAGGCTTCTGAGTCTTTAACTGTCTTAAACACACACACACACATGCAAGAGCACACATTAAAGAAAAAGAGGCAAAGCTCTAATTTCTGCAAATAGCAGGCCACATTGTAAATGGTTTTTCCAGACCCAGACCTGGAAAAGACTTTTACCAGATTCTGGCAGCAGGATGCTTCCCGAATTCTCAGAAAAAAAGAAAAAAAAAAAAAAGAGTGCTGTCCTTTCTTCACTCACTCCTAGTAAAGACTGTTCTCACATTTCTATTGGTCCAAATTGGGGCATTTGCCTTCACCTTAGAGCTATGTTGTCATTGTGTGGAAGGAAAGAATAAAACTAGTATCTGGTTTGGATTCAGGTTATGAAGGAAAAGACAGTCAAAAGAATGCCTTAGGTAATGCAAAGTCAGCGGTTTAAATAAACTCAACAACAATAGTGTCTGAGACCTTACCTCAGCCTCCTCCCTCATCTCTCCAGTCTCCTCCTCATGTCCTCCTTGTTTGGGTAGATAGGCCATTTTCAGACGCAAGTAACCCTTCACCCTGGACTTGTGACTGCAGAGATGACATCAGATTGAAATGCTTGAAATGTAGGTACGTTTCCAAACAGCCTATTAGCCCCTGATAGTTTTTCACCCTTAGTATTTGACTGACAGTCACATGCTCTTACTGCTGCTGCTTTTTGCTGATGTGGTCAGAGCCTATCCACTGTTAAAAATCTGCAACTGACTTTCTCACGTGCAAATTGTTTAAAAAAAAAAAGAAATAAAAAACAACATATTTCAACTATTTATTTCAACTAATTATTTGTCAAATATTGTTTTTCCATGCATCAACTGACCTTCTTGGCCGCAACAGGAAGTCTTTAAATGTGTATGGACGCTCCATAGTGGGGTCCTCCGTCTGCAAATTAAGACATGCTATTTGTTGACAAAACTTGATTGAGAACATAAGCAAATACAGATGTTAAACACCAAGAAAATATCACATTCACCATTTTAAAGCACAGCCCCAACCTCTGCTAAGCTGTCCCAGGATCATTATGCAATGCTGAGGTTCTCCTGTTACATATTGAGCAGCAGAAAGGTCTTTTGTAATTCACAGCAATCTCACACGGCTCTCTAACCAGGCCAAACCAGTCCACACTGGCCGCTCACCACATGCTGCTAAGTAAGATACCACAAATTCAGATTGTCAGTCTCCATATCAAAAGCGCACTCTTTAAAAGTTTACTAAGAGACAATAATCAGAGAGGTGATGAAGCTGTGAGGTGTTCACATCCCTAACATGCCTAATCTGCACCTACTTTGCACTTTTGTACCTTTCTTCTTGAACCCTATCGTTTAAAATAGATTCAGGCAGATTAAACACCAATGTTAAACCAAAGTTTCTTTCTGTTCTAATGTTTGCTGAAGAAGTCATTTTAGATTTAAAAAAACAACTTCTAAATCATTAATTACAAGTATTAGAATCCAACTCTCAAAATATCAAACATTTAAAACCAATACAAATGCTGTCCAAGCAATGTTTTTTTCTAAAGCAGTACCGTTAAAATCACATGCACGCTTCATCCAAAGCAGGAATATCAAATGGATCTGCAGCAAATGTCATTGTGACTGAAAAGAGCAGATCAAAGCTCCACGAGGCTAATTCAGCTACATGTGCCCTCCTGATGACTCATCATTTGTGATGACTCGGCTTTGCTGTCCTGATTCATAAAAACTAAAGCACAATGTAGGAGAACTACTCAGGAGAAAAAGGTGATGATTAAAGTAATGAGTAGTACTTGTGAATAAGACAGAAATTCCCACAACATGTAGTCAGCATAAAATCAACTAACTTAATCAAAGCAAACGTACAGTATGTGCACATTTATACCAGCTTATTCATGCACAGCACACTGTTTAATGGCTAAAATAAGATCTCAAGGATTAGCTGCATTAGGGCCACGTACTCTCCTTCTTGACCATGAGATTCAGCTCTCCACAACCCTAAGCTGTAGCATTTATCTGCTAACAATTTCACAGACCTTTGGGACCCAAAAAGAACATTAATAATTAACCCCAACATCTTCTTAAAATAGGCTTTTCAAGGCTGACAACTTGCTCAAAACTTACGAGTAACAACTAAGCTGTCAGTGAAAGTTGTGTCACTTAAACTGTAAGACGTCCAAAGCAGCACACGTGCTGTTGTTTTTCAGCAACCTAAACTCAAGTACACAAGAGTGTGTGAATCTGAAGTGTAGCTTTTTCCACTGGTTCTGAGGGTAGTAAACACTCAGGAGAGTCATTCTGTTGACGTTCTAGAGAGCCCGCTTTCCATTTCCAACAAGGAGAGTGCTGTCTGACAACAACAAAATACCTCTTGCGAAGCTAGCACTTTCTCACACACAAGACAGCCACACACAAACACACACAGGCTTTCTGCATGACCCTCACTAGCTTAAATCAGGCACAACAAAAATGAATGATAAGAAACAGCTGAGCGTTCAAAAAAAAGTGTTTTTAAAAAAACAACAACATGAGACTGTGCACTCAGACATACAAATGGATGAAAATAACTCACCGGCAGATGACTGAGAGGAACATCCACTTGTCCTAGGAAATCATCTCTAGTCTAAGGACAAGAACGAAAGGGTCAACTTTAGAAGCTTGATTTTAGTGTGCTTTTGTGTGTGTGTGGGTGGGTTAAGCCAAAGATTTCCAGCAGGGGTAGTGAGGGCAAAGTCACAACGTTGAGATGTATTACCTGGTGCACATCGCAATTCAGTAGTACTTTGTGTGTTTTTTTTTCACAGACAGAGAGAAAGACAATATTTGATTTCATGGGCAGCGCCATCCAGAAATAACCTGCAGCCTTACATATGAACACCAGTAAAAATCTGAATAAGAGCCTCAAACAACTACAACCCAGTGGTTAATTAGTTGTTCTGTTTTTTCCTCTCCATTTTATTATAAAATAAATGCCATAATTGTCATGGTTTATCAGCTGACTTCCCAATGATTTCCTGTAAAAATCAGTACAGAATTCCACAGGTGTTCAGGCATAAGACTCAGTTTAGGTTTTTATTTATGGACAGGCTTTTGGTGTCACTTCATAGGAGAAAAGCCTGTGATCCCAGCAAGGAAAAACATCCACTGCCACCAAAAAAAAAAAAAAAAAGCCAAGTCAACCGACAAAAGGGAAAAAGACAAATGTGACTGTGACAGAAGGGAAAAACCAGGGAAGGTTTGTGTTTCGGATTGAAGAGGCCCACAGATTTGTCCCAGATTGAGCAATGATTACCTGTCCGAGATGGAAAAGCCCATTCTTGGAAGCAGCCTGTGTGTGGGACACAACTTTTTTTTAGACAACAGAAACAAATCAATGACCATGTCTGCTCTCTGAAATTGACCTAATGGTGTAGAGCTGGGTTAAAACATGGCACTTGTTTTTTCTTTTCTTTTTTTCTTTCTGCAGAAAAGTGTGAGTTTGAGTTGCGGAACTGAACTGCGGGAGAGATAAAGAGTACCCAAAGAATCAACATTAATAACAACAACAACAACAACAATAATAATAATAATAATAATAAATGAAATTAAATAAATAAAAAAGTCAAGTAACTATTGTCAGGCAGAATCCTCCACGCTGATGCTCAGCAGGTGCAAAGAGGTTTTATTTTGAAGTCTCATTTCAGCTTCAATATCTCATTGTCTGAATAAAGCAAACTCAGATGCACAGAAACATGTCATGCATTAGACATTTCTGAAAAGAAAAAAAGAAATAAAAACTACAGTTTTGAGCAAACGTCTTAGGTAGTGTCAGATTTAATGACACCCATTTTCTAGTCTCTGACAGCATAGATAGAAAAATTAAATACAATGATATTCAATCTAATGAATATCAACACAATTTGCATTGGTCAACCTACTTAAAAAGAGTTTAATGTGTGCTTGGTTCTGAGAGAGACAACTCTGAATTCTGATTTCTGCTTGTAGAGTCACGAGTGGTCAACCTCTAATATTACCACTGTATCCGCAAGAAGGTGAAAAATAACTATTGCTGCCTAAGATTTTCACATACTGTTGTAATTAATTGTGAAGTTCAGCTGTTAACTTGAGTGTCTCAGATTTACAGGGTGGGTTTGCTACTAAGGCTCCATGATGCAGTACGGTAAGTTTTTAATGCAAGCAAAGGCAACCCATGTCCCAAATACTGAAATGTTATGAATAGGCTTATTGTGATGCACTTTGGCTTGGACATGCCAACCACGTCAATGAGCTCTGTATCTGTCAACTAGCTGGCTAACTGCTCTGCCTTCCTCGCAGAAATGAATTTGCTCTGGATGTCAGAATTTGTTGGACTTGGACTGTATACTTAAATTACAGAGGAATAATGAGACAAACTGACTTAATAGCTACATGTCAGATTAAAGAATGCAATTCACGCTCTGGCTTGATTCTTTTAACAGCAAATGAACCATCGCAAGCTAAAGGACTAAGCACCCACCTCGAGAAATAAAGTCAAAGGCGTAACTGTCAGTGGACATGCACTTGGATTGATTTCAGATTTTAAATAAAGCCATTGCATTGTAGTTGACAATCGCGTCCAAAAATGCATCATGGCCTGTCATGAAAGCACGTTGTGTAATTGTAATTAATTGGTCACAGATCACAGCAAATCCAGCAAAATGTGAAACCAGGTAGAGATAAAGATGGGGGGGGAGCTAAATAACTATTCTGCTTTACGTCTGTGATGTCACAGAACCTTACAAATCTGAACTGCATCATTAAATAATGGTTTTCAGACCCAGTTGGCTTCAACCAATGTGTCAAACTTGGGTCATCTTTTGAGGTGGAAATTACTTCACCTACCCAAACATGTGGTCACAAGCACAGCTGTGTGCACGTGTCCTTTTGTCTCTCCAAAATACATCCCCTAAATTAAGCGAAGGTAACTGAAGTAAGTTTCAATATTCTGGCATCTGCAAAGGTTGCTTCACTACTGCAAAGAAAAGTCATAAAAAGCACAACTTAATGGAAACTATTTTGAAGTAAACTAAGCACAGTCAACTCTGAATATTCACTTGACAAGACAATTAAATTGAAATATACTTGTGGTTGCCTTCTAACTTTAAGTCAACAAAGACGAGCTTTGCAAAAAAAATTAATAAAAAAATAAAATCAGGGAACATTAAGGGGTTGGAAACCAATGCTTTGGATCTTAAAACATCATTTTTCTTAGGGACAAAGAAAAAGGAGCAAAACTGAACTTTCTATGGACAGTAAGATACAGGATCTAGGCTTTTTAAATCTACACTGGGCCTGCAACAGTTTTTCACAGTTCTGGAGTAAAGATGTGAAGCAACCACACTGTTTTACTGTTTTGCTCAAAGGAAAAAGTGAAGGCAGCAAGATTCTGCACTCTCACCACTATTAACAGACCTGGAATTCAATAATTAAAGGTTATATATGAGTCACATTAAAAACGATGTGACACATCAGCATATTTACACAGAATTGTGAATGTTTTTGCACACACATCCATCTTTGTAGAAACACACCTGGGAAACTTCTGAATTTCTTCTTTGAAAACTGTATTACAACAGTATCTGCTTTTATTGTTTAAACCAACTGAACCATTAATTTGCTGCTTGCATAACTCAAGTAAATGAAAACAGTCAGTTATAACCTTTATCTAAAGATCGAGAGGGCAACAAAAGCAATCTGAACCACGGTATTAGGCAACTGTGTCATATTACACTTTTTCACACGCCGATTTGTAACCTACAATCAGAATTTGTAGAAACTTTGACAGGGTATATTCTGCCTTTAATTTTGGAAAGGAAACCGATTAGTCTCTATAAAATATATTAACTTGAGTTGGATATATGGACTGTGATGCTACTAATGTGTAATAGCATATGAGATACAAATTGTCTTCGGAGACTGTACTTTTTCCATTCAGGTCCTTAACCATAACAGGCAATTTACGATGAGGTTATGTGTTTGCAGAAGGGATCAAATTGCAGACATTAAAGGCTCATATCTACCTTATCTATCAGGACATGTTTTCATTCAGGATGTCGTTGCTATAAACAACCACAAGAAGGGGGGGGAAAGACAAAGGAAGATACTTGAGGCAGATAAAGGGCTGTATGCCGTGACTATCTCAAAAATGTTCTAAGGTCAGAAGTCATTTCCTTTTCACACACTTACTTTCAAAAAGATAGCTGTGATTTTAATGTCAACACAAAACATCTAACCCTAAATTAGAGAAGTTTAATTTACATGTATATATTCTACACAATAAATTCAGTTAAATAAGCCAAACAGAAAGTAGGAAGAAAGTAAGAGAAGTGGATGACAGCTGACAATAACTGCCACGAAGAGAGCAAAATAACAATACAGTGCAACCTGGAACAAGTCCAGGTTGGCACTGAAGTGTCAAAAAGCTGTCTCACCTACTCAACAGTCTCAGTGCTGACACAAATGAATTACAATGGCACTCAACTCTGAGGTATCAGAGCTCATGGGGGAAAAAAGCCCTTCATAAGAATAGTGAATCCCTCACATGCCACTGGACCAAAATAAAAAGAGAACCCCCATCCCATCCATCTATCTACAATCCTGCTTCAGACAAATATAGCCATTCCAGGGGCCTGCAGGAGCTCTTTGTGAATGGCAACTGAGGGGCATCAAGGCAGGCCTGTAACCAGGGATGTGTGACGTAGCTGTCTGACACTAGTCTGTCTGGAACGCATACACAAACACAAACACACACACACTTGTTATCCCATGCCTGGGCTTTAAAAATGGGCACTCCAAGCGCAGGCTAAAGACTGGGGAAGACCTGGTCTAAATGAGGATATCCTCGTCGTCAACATCATTTGTCTTTAAGAAAAGAGAAGCTGTGTATAATGAATACAAGTATGCAAAAATACAGTAACACATTACATTACATCCAAGTATGTAGGTACAAATAAGCAAAACAGATAGTATTAGAACGCCAATTAACTAATTATGCAAGTCTCGCGCTCGAGGGTGGAAATTGTTAGCATGGACAAATCCAGATCATTTTCAGTCTTTGCAACTTTAGGGGGCGGGCAAGGGAGAGATAAACAGGCCTGGGTATGGCCTGTATGGCTGTCAGACTTCAAATGTTGTAGCCAAAGGGCAACATATTGGCAAAATTGCTAAGTCCCTTTGGATAAAGTTGCAGCAGCAGTGGAGGCAATTATTGAGCCTAACCTAAACCCACACCTAACCTTTCAATACGTAGATGTGTCTGAAAGCTTGACTGGAACTGTATCTTGGCAACCATGTGCTGAAATAACACACAGGGTGAGAAAGTAATCTGCTGGAAGCATTGTGTATGACAGCATCTCGTGTGTCGACAAACTCAATCTCCAGTCAAAGAGGAAAAACACCACTTCCTCAGACAGCAAATATACTGTAATACAACATGTGTACGTTATAAATATAATTATATCTATTTGAAAAATGTCTGAAGAGAAATATTCATTTCAGTTTTCATTTTCAGACTAACTATGGATGAAACATGTCATGGCAAACTACTGTTGGTACCAAAAGCAAGTGAAAGCCACATACCTTCAAACCATTATATTCTAAAAAAAGTTCTGTCAAACAATCATTTTGATAAACCAAAATAAAACTGAGAAAATTATTTTTCTGGACACTAGAACTGGAGAGGAGATCACACAAAGAAACGTGTATAGAATTGATTACTTCATCAGCTGCCCTTGGATTGCAACTTTTGTTTAGCAAATATGTCAACTACCAATCCAACACTCATCCAAATCCATCCCCCAGTCAAAATTTTTATTTTAAACAGCATGACTGTATTCAAGATTTTATGAGGCCATGATTTGTTAGGAATTATGGAGATAATATTTGAAGTACATCCATCTTACTTTTTGTGAAGTCAAGGTAAATCTAGCACAGGAATGATTATTTAGAAGTAACTTCGACAAAGGATTTGAACAAACTTTAATTAATCATTATTTTTCTATCAAGTATATCGACTTGAATGGCTGCCCGAGTTCAAATGTTGTTTTTGTGCATGAAAACATCTATTTTTGAAAGTGAAAATTAAAATAACCTCACAGCAATATGTCAAATGACTTTATTGCTCTGCAACTTTGCTTGTTGCTTTGGCTCGATCTGCAGGTCCTCCTGTGCCGTTAAAAGGCACGTCTCAAACGATAAATCTGCCTGAGGGTTTGGGTCTTGTTGAAACAAACAGTGCCATCTTTTGCCTTTGACCAAGCGTCTGATACCATGATTGTTTCTTGCAGGGAGAGCAACTATTCTCTCTCACACACATCGTATCTTCATCTTCACCTGAGGGCACCCCTGTTTCTGTGTTTTCATCTTTGTTGATGAGAAAAGTAACCTCTTCTCCACCATCTCAGATGCACAAGTCCATGTCTTGCAGCTGAGCCAAACCCCCTGTTGTGGCAAATTTTATATTACCAATGAGCACCGGAGAGACGAGCTTAGTAAGAAAAAGTTTAATCAACAATTTGCTCACAAAAAGGAGAGCAGTCAACACAGCTGCACAGGACAACAGCGGGAGTTCTCTGGGGAGATACCTCAGAACAGGATCTTAAATTGTAAACAGTTTACAGGATGACGAATGGTAAACAATCGGCTCTGTTATCTGTGGAAAGCATACATGTCTATGTTGAGTCTCAAGACGCATTGGAAGACCTTGGGTCCTGCCAGGAGGTGCCATCCTGTCTCCTTATTACATGCTACGCTATTTGACCTATGGTCAAATAGATTCTTGTCCACAGGTTAGGTCAATCTACTTAGAGCTGACCATGTGTGTGTGTCAGATTATTCTTAAGAAGAGAATTGCATATACTGCATATGAACCACAATAATCATAAAGTGACCTAATAATATATATTCAGAGTGTGTAATTTAGTAAATTTTCCTCCACACCCCCCTGAGCAGAGTACCCTTTGCATAACTGTGCAGAAGACATTGCAGTGTCTGTTTGCTGAATAAAATGTTGTCTTTATGTGTCTGCTATTATTCCTTCACACTGGAGATCTCCTTGCAATTTCCAGTTTCGACATCTGATTTCATCCCTCACACCCATGCCCACAGTTATTCGCCCTTCTTTTGTACGTTCATAAAAGGATGAGATTTTTATGCAGGTGGTGTGTGAAAATACTATTCTCTCTCACAGTAACCAGTCTTTTGTTCATTTGATACCTGCAGAAAATAAGAATGTGTCATTCTGTGAATTAAGTGTTATATAAGGTGTGTTGTGGTGTTTCATGAGAATGGAATATTAATTTAAAAAATGATCATACATTTAACTAGATTTTTAATTGCTTTAAAAAAGTGCACAAATGCACCTGTTCAAATGTCTTTGGGACTTGCTAGATACAATCTTCGATTTGAGCTAAAGGATAAATCGAGCTGGGGAATGGCTTCACCTGAGTACAGGTGAAATCAAGTAAAGGACACATTTGCAAAGCAAAAGCAGCTGTCTGCATGCAATTAATGAGGTGCTCAAGGATATACGAGTTTCTTTAAATGCTTTGGGAGTAGTGATGAACATTTCTGTCATCTGTAGGAGTTCTAGAGTTATATGAAGTGATTTAAGGAGCTGGTGAAAAGTTAAATTGGGTAATATGGCACACGATTTTGAACTTCAACCTTTACGCCAATTTACCTCCACAACTACAGCTGAACTATAGTGGAGAAAACTGACTGCAAAATTAAAAGACATCAAGCTTTCAGGACAGAATATTGCTCGTGAAACTTCATGCGTTGTGACATCTTAGTTCTTAATCACTTGCAGAACAGCTGCAAGGATTCAGATCCATACCAGCCTAGAACCAGAGAAGCAGACATGCCGTCTGCCTGGTCTCAGAACCAACAACCATGCTTGAAACAGACTAAAGATAGAAACAGTCAACTCTTAAAGAGCACTGACTGCAGTTGGAGGTATTATCAAAACCTAAGTGTCAGATTTCTATTAAATAGAAGGCAACAAGTGCAGGGAAACAAATTATCCTTTCATCCCACATGCCTGTTCCTGTTTTTCTTTCATAGCTGAATTGGCTGATGTGCGTAAAATTTCAAATGCCTGTGGTCGTGAACAGAAAGGACGCCAGTGTGAGTGTGATTTAGCTCAGCAACTGTCTGTGTTTTTCAGTTCCTAGAATGTTACCACCCTCTTCCTGAACCATAGAGATCTCCTCTCATCTATTCAATCAGGGAAATAAGTAACAAAATCCAGTAATTAAGCGTGGAAACTCCAGACACAGTTTGCAGAGATTACATAAATTTCTGGCTATTATTTCTTACCCTCAAGTTTTTTGGAACCATTACAAGCAGACAATCTAACACATATTCCAGTGGAAATAATACAAACAAGATTCTTACACTATGTACACCATGTTTCTTCAATTCTAACAGAGCATAAAGAAACAAACATTAAAAAAAAAAAAAAATTTGCCAAACTTTACAGAAGCAGCCTGAAGCCACACTCCAATATTAGCATAATCTTTACCTTGGGGTTATCCAATGTTGACTGATTGCCAAGAGTCACATCCTGATCTCCGCTTCCACCCGGACTAAAGTATATCTTGAAATGTGGCTGCCTCCTGGGGTTTTCCCCACTGATTTGAAAAGTACAACCATTAGATCTGTTTTTTGCTTCTGCCTCCACATCTGTTTGATTTTCCTTTATAGTCTGGAATTCTGCACCACTGTCTGGATGCTTATTCTCCAAAAACAGCCTCTGATGAGGCGGCTTTCTTTGCAGTCGAATTTTCGGATAACGGATCGTATGGAACCCTCTCGGGACGGAAGCGCCTAAGTCTGTGCATTCTTCCTGGGATGCAGCGGTTTGTTGTTGACCCTGGCTCTGATCCTGGTTCCGATTTTGCTGGAGCTGAAAAACTAGTCTCTGTGTTGCACCATTAACACTAAAGCCCCGGTCTGGGCTCTGCTGTTGGACAGAACAACCAGTACCACCATGGGGAAGGATCCTGAAATACTGGACATCAGGGCCATTGGGAGAATTCCTCTGGAAACAAATGGTCCCGACACTAACACCAGGTTGGCTCCTAGCATATGTAGTAAGGCCACTAGAACCGATGCTAAAGACTCTGCATTTGGGGAGGTTTGGCTCTGTAAGTGCAGACTGCATATTTAAAGAACCAGGAGAGTAGTATGGAGGCGGCGGCTGTTGTGGAAAGTCTGCTTGAATCCCTGGTTCCGTATATGCAGGCGCAGGTCCTGGAGGAGTATAACAGGGTGGTGAAACATCATCAGAATGATCACTGCAATCTCCATTACTTGATCCATTGCAGCGCTGAAGGGAGATGTGCATGGACGAGCTTTTAGTTGGTCGCGGCTCAGTATAGGCGGCGAGCTGGGGTATGAACATGGAGGAACTGCGTTTTAGCGAAGGCTCTGAACGCAAACCAAAATTTGTTGATGGGACATGTTGCTCAGCTGACTCTTCAGAGGGCCTTGAGGCTTGTGCTAATGGAGGTGTGTGCATACGGAGCGCCGTGACCACCTCACCGTCTTCCTGCTGCTCGTCAGAGTCTCCTTCCAGTATCTCCGGGGCTGTGTTACTGCGGCCAGATCCAAAGTACAAACGCAGACGTTGTGCCATTTTCACCTCACGTCCTACAGCTTCTGTTCTCCCTCACGTTCTCTCTGACTGGCTGTTGGATCTCTGCTTTCCTCGTGTCGCCCACTTCTCCTTTGGCTGGCTAGATGACTGATCCCCTTTTCCTTCCACCCTCCCTCCCCCCTACCCTTCCCAACCTCTCTGAGAATCTTCCACAACTTTCCTTCTCAGAGTAAACTTTACAGAGAAAAAAAAAAAAAACCATGCCACAAAGACAGAACAGTCATTGAATAAGTAGTCAGCTGTTTTACAAAGGATGTGCAGAGAGAAGACTAAAGAAAGAGGGAAAGGAGAGAGGAAAACAAGAAAAAAAAAGGAAAGAGGATCCCTCTTTCCTTGGTAGCACTACCAGGCACCAGCGACAGACAGCAGAAATAGCCTTAGTCGAGTAACAGCCAGCATTCCTGACATGATTGGATAAGAGCCGCCGGCGCTCCTGGTTACCGAGGTGACAGTGGGTTGCTTGTCAGTCATGTGACTGCAAATGGTCCCACCACCTCTTCTTAAACCCCATACTGCTCTGAAGTGCCAGTAATCCCCCCACCCACACACCCACACCCTCTTTAACCCTTCAATGCTCCACTCCTGTCTCATGATCTTTAGTGTCATCCATTCCACTGCCACAATATCTCACATCATTTCTGAAAGTTGTACTCAGCATCATCTTCAGCTTCTAGCCCATCATTGTGTAATTATGGATATAGACAGAGGATAATGAAGTCAATTATGTATCATTATAGTAAACATATGACCATTAATCTGTACTCTGCTGCTAAACAATTGCATAAAAGCACCATCCTGATCTCCACAAGAGGGAATTTAACATGGCAAAAAAAAGGTAAATGGCAGGAAAAACACACCCATAAACAAACACATAATGTATGTTTTTTCCCAACTAGCTATAATGGTCACACCATAAAGAGAGCAAATGTCTTTTGGTTGACCTAAATAACATTTAAAGCTAAACTAGTACAAATCTAGCATCAGTACAGAATGAATTGTACCTTATAACCACAGAACCAAATAAACATGCACTGACATTGGGATGTTATTACTATAAATGGATCACAAAAAAACAACAATAACAACACCACCACCACCACCAGGAGAGAAAGAGCAGACAATCTGACAGATTTCAACTCTGATCAGGCAAAACGCACATTCCTCTCTGGGGAAAGATGCAACTGCTTTAAAAAAGGATAGATGTACTGTCTCCCAAATGCAGCCCAGCACTTTCTTGGCTGGGGATTTTATGAGCCACTCTCTTTTCATCCCATAACTGCCAAAGATACAATTCAACTGTGATCATAGGCTTCAATGCTGAATGAAATAAATTATTTTAAAGCACTATCAACAGAACACAATATGCAACAGACACAGCATTTTAAACAAACATACTGTACATTGAAAGAGAAAGCTTGTTTAACTCACAAAAAAAGATTCAGCAGTGTAACAGCATGCGGAAAAAAGAGGCATTTACATTGCCAAAAGTCAGAGTAAGTGGAGGAGGAGGAGTCCGCCTCCATGCACAGAACTGACAACTCTTTCATAACTTGACATTTCAGAGCTACATGGTTGTAAAGCGGTTTCCGAGTCTCAACTTCAGTGTCTGGCTTAATCTATAAATTATCCATGTTCCTTCACCTAACAAGTCTCAAAAGCAATCTACTACAAACCAATGTCGGACTGGACAAAAGAAAATTTCTTAAAAAGAGGTGACAACAAAATTGACTGTTAGAAGGAGAAATTGTGTCCCAGCAACCAGCTACACTCACTGATGACGGACATCTGGCTGTATTAGGAACAGACAATAAATATGTGTGTAGATTGTTATCAACTAAGAAAACAAAATGTCAATATATGGCCCACCACATGCCTACCTCAGACCAAACGCCTAAATTTTAGGTCTAGTGAATGCTTTTGAATATTTTTCTCCAACTATAACTTCCAGTCTCATATTTGTTTTACTTTAGACATTACTTAGAGCATTAGTTCACACAAGAAGCACACATATTTATTGTCTGTTCCTAAT
>JBAMYA010000004.1:6105466-6120406 GCA_037176975.1 Arrhamphus sclerolepis | reverse complement strand
TTCTACACAAACATAAACTTCCTCTATTCTGTCTCTTAAATGGAGTAGGTATAAAATAGGTATAGGTATAAAAATACTCTAGAAATTAACTAAAAAATAAATAAATAAGTAAAATTAATAAATAAAATGAATATCTGAAATTAGTCCTTTACACGTATGAGATCTGGAGGCTTGAATATCTTTCTCAAATAAAACACTTGACTGTTGCCATGGAAGCTAAGAAAGCTCTTAGATCTCTCAGAACTGCATTTATTTGCCAGATGTGAAAGCATATTCAACAATCAGTCTGTTTCTTTCTGATATTTTATGCACGATTTATGATAAAAACATTATGTGCCTGCTATTTCTTTGACTACACAGATCATTGTGCTGCAAATGAACAATATATTGGACAGCTCAAAGAGACATTTGCTACAAGTGTCCCAAGCAGAATTGCAGCTTTCTTTGGAGAGCCTATTCAGGTACTGTAGTGTTTTACCAACTTTATTAAATCTACCTATCCATTTATGCTATTTTTTCAAGTTCAGCTTGACTGCTTGTCTTAATTAAGATGGGACCCGGAATGTGAAGGCTTTTGTTTGTTTTTACAGGGAATGGGAGGAGCTGTACAGTACCCTAAAAACTACCTCAAGGAGGCTTACAAACTTGTGCGCGAAAGAGGAGGAATCTGTGTTGCTGATGAGGTTAGATACAAAAAAAAAGGTTATGTCTTGACCATACATAAGTACCAATGCCCTGAAAAGATAAGTATCAGGAAACCTTTCATTTGAAAATGCAGTCAGGTATTTCTCACCTTGCAGGTCCAAACTGGATTTGGACGAACAGGAAGCCACTTTTGGGGCTTCCAAGGACATGATGTAATTCCTGATATGGTTACAATGGCAAAAGGCATTGGTAATGGATTCCCCATGGGAGCAGTTGTTACAACACCAGGTGAAATGATCTTGAAATGAATTCATATATATGTTTTTATATATGCTTTTAATAGACCTTGTATATGTGTGTCCAAAAAATGTCCATTAAAATGTATTTTAAGATGAGATGAAAGCATGAAAGAGAGAAACATTGGTAGAAAATGATTGCTGATTACACATACAGCCTTCAAATGCTTGCATTTATTTCAGTGAATGGTCATGAAATTACAGGCAGCTCATGGTTATTTATAAGGTAACTAGCTCTCTTTTAATGGCATGTTCATCATTTTCAGATTCAAAGTTTCATCATGAAGTACCTAACTGTTTTGTCCCTGTGAATAATTAACTACTGCAGATCAAATAAATTAACCTGACACACTTTGATACGATACACGTGTCAAGAATTCATTAATATAAATAGCTGAACTTTCAGTTTGAGGCAGCACGGAGTGGAGGCGTGAGCTTGCTTGTTTATCTTTCCAGAGATCGCTGCATCCTTTGCAAAAGCCTCCCACTTCAACACCTTTGGAGGAAGTCCTTTGGCCTGTGCTGTTGCTTCATCAGTAATTGATGTAAGAACTGTGCTTGTTTTTCTACATTATTCTTGTTCACTTACACATCAAAGTTAAGTCTAAATATATGTACTTCAGATTGATTGCTGACTCCTAATTGCCCATACGAATGAGTGTGGTTCATATTCTACATATGGCCCTTGAAGGAACAGCTGTCTCTTATAAAAGAGATTTTTGATCTTAATGGGACTAATGTGGTTAAATAATTGCTATTAATTCCTTTTCAAAAACCCTAATGACATAATGGCATTTTGTTTTTATCCCAATAAAATATTTTTTTCCCTTTTACACCTTGCATGTCTGCGCTGTCAATATTGTGTCCTGAGTTTGAAAAAGAAAAGTATGAAGACACAAAGAAACAAGACTTATTATATTTTTAGTAGTAAATGTAGCGTGTCACCAAACAAAAAAAAGCCCACCTGAAAAGTGAACTTTGGTTTATTTGGATTCAAATCATTTAAAAAATAATTTATTCATCCTCAAAGGGAAATTCAGTTATTGCACTAGTCGTCATGATTTATGTCTCTTCAAAGATTCATTCTAGAAGGTTATAGCTGTGAGTAGGAAGGGTCTCCTAGATGTTAGTGTGCTCCCCAGCCAACATTGTATGTTTGTATGTGGGTCCTCTGGCTGAAAAATCAGGCCCCACATGGGATTGTCCAATGGTTCCATACTGGCCCTATGTGAATCCCTGACTTGGATTTTCTTACGTAGTTCGCCCAAGTGAGACTCGGGTAAGACCTTCATTTTGAGTAAATTCATCAGCCGTAACCATTGTGAGTAATTCGCATGACACCAACATGGAATCCTTTTAAAAATCCTGTATTAGACTGTATTTTTCAGTCCATTTATGTCTCATACAGGCCTTACATGCTGGCTGGTTACTTAACCTGCAGGAAACAATCAGGGGTAAGGGGAAAAAAATCTTTCAAATAGGATGTAGAGTGGGTTGGCCACTTCTAGTGAGATTACAAAGATTTGAAGTACGGCCCTTTAATCTTCATACATGTTTGGAGGTGAAGTGTGTTTGGGAAAAACACTTGACAACAAATTACCTCTTATAGTCAGACATGGACTATGTATTGAAACATCCTTGAAATAATGTGTGTGTGTGTGTGTACATTCTTGTATTACACAAGTTGTGGGGACCTAGGTCTGCTTAAAGGTTTCAAGCATTCTTTCCCCTTAGTATTAATGAACACATTTTAGTATGAAGAAATGGACTGTGAGGGTTGGGGTTAGGCCAAGGGCCACATTGATAATTGCTTTGCTCCAGGCTCAAAGCTGGTTTCAGCATTACATTGTTATTGAGTTGCAGCGCTAAATTAGCACCCAAAAGGCCTGGACACTTTGATTTTTACCTCTGACCCTGTTGCATAAAGCAGGTTAGAAAAAAAAAGTATTTAACACATTATCATTTTTCTTAGTAAATATTTTCCAAATGTTCCACTGGTATGAAACCTTCACCAGATGTTGGTAACAACCCATGCAATCCACACGCGTGATAAAATCAAACCATAGATGTCCATAAATTATGTGTTATAATAACTTATATCTGCTGTCCAGTCCCACTAACCTGCTTAATAGCTGTTAACACATTATTTATAAATATCTGTGAATAAATATAGTTTTGAAAGTTACTGAATAATCAATCTTTAACACTTTTTTTTTTTTTTGCAATTATCAGACTATAATTGAAGAGGGTATGCAGCAGAACAGTCTAGAAGTGGGTACCCACCTGATGACAGGACTGTCAAAGCTCAGAGACAAGTATGACATCATCGGCGATGTGCGTGGAAAAGGCCTGCAAATTGGTGTGGAAATGGTCAAAGACAAGGTACCTAACCCGCCAAACAGAAGGCACACATCACTTCTCACGTTGTTGTGCAATGTGTGCACGTGTGTACCAGGGATGTGGAGTCCCAGTTACACATTTGCTACAGCAGAAGTGGACCTCTACCAGTAAACACTACTTTAAAGCATGTGGGTTCTTTTTTTAAATTATTTTAGTTGCTGTTTTCTTCTCTGGTACTAATTTCAGCACATCTTACCTTGCTTCAAATTTCCTGTGCTAGCACCTGAAAACCTCTGGCACACAAGTGTGAAAAAAAGATTATATAGTGTAAGACAGCTGTTATACTAAATTTATTTTTACAGCCCACCTTAAGATGTCCTTTGCATTTTCTGCTAATAATTGCCTGTTGTATTTTGTAAACTGTGAATTGTAGTTTTAGTTCCATAATATATAGATGTATATAGATATAATCCTAATCCTGCTGCTTACAGGTTCATGCGGCCGTTTGAACTGCCTCCTCATACATTTATGCCTCCAAGAATAAGTTTCTAGTTGCTTAGACACGGGCATATGGATTTTTCCTTTATTTGACAGTTGAAGTGAAGTAAAAGGGTGCACCGCCATCTTACTGAATCTATTTGATATAGAAAATATACGTAACATTGTGCTTTTTTTTTTCCTTTTTTTCTGTGATCCACAGACCAGCAGGGTCCCGCTGTCTCCTGATGCAATGAGTGAGATCTTTGAGGACATAAAGGACATGGGAGTTATGATAGGGAAAGGAGGAGTATATGGACAGGTAAGAGGATTCAATATGAAATGTTCCTTCCACTGTAATAGTGGCCTTTTAGAAAAGAACAGCTAAAACATTCAAGTAATACATGTTAATATTATGTGTTATATTTTCTTTTGGAACAAAATTACAATTTAATACACGATAATGACAACTGAAATGTTTGTGACATTCCACACAAACCTGATGTTTTGAAATTGAATACAATAATAAGTCATTTTGTAACAGAAGGAAATGTGGAGGGAAGAATTCAATAGATCACAGTAAAGACTGCTTTAAATATTAACAATTACAGCTGTGTATCGGAAGAGTATGTCACTTTTGGTAGCTGCCATAAATGAAAGGTTTGAAGTGTTGAAGTTCTCATCTCTACAATCTGCATTTGTGCACATAAACAGGCTACTTTTCCTTTGGCCACAACTTTAGTCACTCTGACCCACATCATTACATAAAAAAACATGGTGATAGAATATTTTGTCTATATTCCATCATAACACACCACTTTCCTTTGTAGACATTTGTCTAAAAAGGCTGCTCTCAGCATTTTATATTCTTGGGTATGGGCAGCCGAATCTCTACTTTTATTTGCCCGTTATTAAATGAACATTTTCTTTTGTTCAGTGTCCCTCTTGGATTGTTGGAAGAAAAACTAAACAATATGAGGTAGATGTTTTTAAAGTCCATAGAGTGTCAAAATGCCTGTCACAGCTTACACACAGAAAGTGAAATATTACACACTTAAATGATTCAAAAAGACGTTTGTTTGTGAGTTTTAGTGTCCAATGAAGACCAGTTTTTTTTTATAAATCAATTCCTGTAGGCCTCTCGTCATACAGATTGCTTTTACAGTAATTACAATTACTTGCCTTTTGCTATGCAAAATATGCCTCAAGTGTTAAGTGTGTTAAAACAGATACCCAACAAACCTGCATGTTAGTTTGACAGTCTGTATCACTGCACTGAATATTCTCACCGTGTTTTCTCTTCTCTTCAGACCTTTCGCATACAGCCCCCCATGTGCATCACCAGAGAAGATGCAGACTTTTTCCTAGCCGTTTTCAACAAAGCCGTCCAAAGCTACATGGACAGAAAATGAAGAAACGGGCGGAACCCTAAGAAAGGACTGAATAAAGAAGTCACAATCACAATATTCAGTAAATCTTTATATACAACACAGAATAACTTGCTAAATCCCTTCGTAACTTCGGTCAAGGTTTTATAATGATGGAAATGATCTTCTCCATATTTTCCTCACTCATCTGGGCTTCATTTTGCTCTTTTTACCTCGTGTGAAAATCACAAGTCACAATGTACAGATGCACTAGTGTATTTCTCTGTTTGAAGAAAACTGCATGTTTATACAAATTATATAATAAAACTGCATCATTTTAGTGTCTCACCAACATGTCGGCATTATGGATGCTGCAGGTGCATGATTTTGAATTATGTGTTAGAGATTACTCAAAGAACAATTCATGCAAATAATTGTAAAAGGTTGTATAAACAGCAACATGCAGTATCACCTTTATTAGTAATACCGATAGAGATGAAACAGCACAGATCTGACAATGGGGACAAATGTATCCTGTACACATCCTGTTATAATGTTCTGTCATCGTTTTATCAGCAAATACTTCAATAAATTACACAGAAGATTATTCAGAAACTGCGAACAGATTTTCTTGAATTCAAACCTGAAAGCTCACACAAGTCTCACCGAGTATGACCATAGTGTAATTTTTTGTAAAGCTTTTTTTTTTCTTTCCAAGTCTCCAAGGAGAATCCTCAAAATATTGCTTTGCATCTTCTTGCCATGTCCACTTATCAGCCCACGTGAGGATGTGTTATCTGTTCTTCTTCTTGTCTTTTTTGCTTTTGCTCATGGAGTTGTGACAAGTGTTTGCAGAGAGCGCAGTAGCATGGCCGCTGGTCTTCAAGTGGTCGAACAGCTTGTTTCTTGTTGGGAACTCGTAGTTACAAGTAACACAGCGGAGGTTTACTTCCTTCTGGAGGTGGATATGGAGATTTGTAAATCGTTAGAGTATAACAGCTTCTAATAAAGTGGTGATGAAATATATGAAATCATTATACATATATGTATATATGTAAATTATGTTATTTTTACTGTACAAACCTCAGCAAATTGTTCACCAGTCTGCATCTTGGCACTTTTAGGTTTGTCCTTTACTCCTCCCTTCTTTCCCTTCGTCTTCCCAGAGCTGCTGAGACATCATTCGTGTGACAGAAATTTTAAAATCTGACAAAAAGATTTATAGGTGTACATCATGCAACACAACCTTGTGTTAACTTTGCATGATTTGATTTCAGGAATTTATTCAACTGCATCCCCTCGTCCTCATCGCAGCCATCTATGAATGTTGAGCATTACTCTGTAATGGCCTGCTTATGGAAGAACGCTAAAATCCTTGATTAGGTTCCTGTTTATGTGGAAAGAATATTTCCTCTGCTTTGACATTTTCATCAAAAGATAAATGTCACTTGATTATTTTAAAATGCCACAGCCATAATAATTCTAAATTCTTCTGCATTTGCTGGAAAACAGGAACCTTCTTAAGGCAATGGAGGAAAAGACTTAATGGATCCAGTTTCAGGATTTAATTTTCCATTATGGCAACAAGGAAAGCAAGTTCTCTCTTCTCTTTGTTTGTTTTAAAAAGAAAAAAAAAAAGTCAGATGACCTTCCGGACACAACCCTCCCCATTTATCTGGGCTTGGAACCAGCACTATAAGCGGCAGCAGAGTGACTGTCACCTCTAACTTCACTTACAGTCAAATTTGGAATAATAATGTTTTTTTTTTGGTTTGTTTAGGGTTTTTTAAGGTTTAAACAGTGGTTGAAGCCGTGGAAGCAGATTTACTTCTTCTCCCTTGACAAATACTGAATATTGTTGCCCTCCAATGCTTATGCAACATTAGTCAGAGAAGGCAGAGCACATTATGAATATTTCACAAGTGCTGTGCTCTTTCAAAGTCCAAACCAGTCAGTGAACTTTGAGATGGTAAGATAGTGCCCTGTCCTGGGATACCGAAGGCACGGCACACACACAATAAATCCTTTTATTATACTGCTCGCTTCAAAGAAACGTTCTGAGCATGAGCGGGAGATTGTTATCAACTGAAAGTTGCACTCCACACGCTGACAAACCTGAGTCCTCAGGTCATTTGCAGGTATGCAAACATCCACACAGAGGCTGATGATGAGAGCTGTCTTACACTGATTTCTGAGCCTTAATGGACCTTTAAATAATAACTTGAGTTACCCAGACTTGATTGGAGTCACAGATAAAAAAAAAAAATCTACTTGCATTCCATTACGACAGGAAGTGCGGGCATAGTGTTTTTTTGTTTTCCCCCACAGTGGCTGAGGTGGTGTGGTTGATTTCATTTTGTCAGAATTCTAATGCCAACTGTCTCCCTGCTGGAGGTCTCTAGTTTCTTTTGGCTGCTTTTGAAAAGAAGAAAAAACAAAAAGACAAAAACAACAATGTGGAGGGGATCTTTCAAGCTTAACAAATGTAAAACCGAGTGTCCATTTCTCCACTCACATTTGAACCCGACAATCAGATATTAATAGCTTGTCATTACGGGGTGTTGTGTGCAGAGTTTTGAGGGGAAAAAAACAAACAAATTTAATCCGTTTTGGAATAAGGCTGTAACTAACAAAAATGTGGAAAAAGTGAAGCGCTGTGATACTTTCTGGATTTACTGTATAATTAGAGGAAAGTCATAAGCTACAGTAACAAAAATGAAGCTAAGTTTTCTATAATAAGACTATATTTTATTTAAATGCTCCACCAGAGAGAGACTATTTCTGTTATCGCAGAAAACATTTCCAGAAGACGGAGCTGGTGATGGCAATAAAAATGAAATGACCTCTTGATCTCTGTGCGAGGGAGATCGTCCTGCTTCTCGGACTCTGCAGGGTCAGCTGACCTCCCGGAGGCCTCTTCCTCACAGGTCGGTGTTGGTTTCTCCTCCTCCTCCTCCACCACCAGAGCACTTGGCTATTTAAGAACATAAGTAAATAAAGTAAAGTTTTGATAACCTTTCACCTTAAAAGTGTAAAACAACTTAGAGCGCAAGAAAGGCAAGAATTCCCTCACTTGTGATACTTTCTGCTGTTTCTTTTTCCTCTTTTGTTTTTTCGATAGCCTAAGAAGAGGGACAAAAAGGTGTCAATAAAACTAACGCCAACTGCCACGGCAACCATGTGAAATTAAGTACTTTTGCCTGATGTGCCATGTCTTTACTTTTGTTTTGTTTTTTCTTCCTCCTCCTCCTCTTCCTCCACAACCTGCTCGTTTTCATCATCTCCCCCTTTGTTTCCATCCAGGTTCAAACCAAGTGAAATCTCTTCCTCTTCCAGCTGTTGCCGTAGCAATGCCACCATCTCCCTGTGCTTTTTGGATTTTTCATGGTTTTTCATCCTGTACGTTGGGAAGGAAAACAATCACCGAAATGACGTATGAAAGGAAATTGTGAAAAAACAAAAACAGATGTTGATATTTCAAAAAAGTTCAGAACTGTGGAAGAGGTAAATCAGTTAGACAGACACCAAAGAAGTCAAATAGCTCTGAAAATGCTCAGAAGGTGAATCATGCTGACATTTAAGGTGTGAGCAGTCACATTAGCTTGGCTTGTCACAACTAACGGCTACAATTTAACTTCCACTATGTGCAAAATTAACCAAAAAAGTACCGTCACCAAAACTATTAAATGCAGGAACTTAACAATTGTAATCACTTTTAACACTTATAAAATCAATTTAACCAAAGCTATGGACCTATGATTTACATCAAGCCATAGTTTAAGATTTTTCCCGTGAGAGTGACGTTAATGAGACTTGAGAGAACAGATTAAACTCTGCGACCCGCCAGTTTGTCACTGCGGTGGGTAAATCTCAACCAAATTATCGTGAGCTTGGTAAGTTGAATTAGCATAAGTGTGTAGGAGGAGGAAGTAGTGTGTTGGACACTCACGCTTTATCTGATTTGAATGACTTATCACAGGCTGGGCAGTAGAGATCATCGTAATGGTCGGCTGTCAGGTCATCTCCATCTGTGTCAGGGAACATTCATACAGCAAAAAAAAAAAAAAAATGAATACATTTATAATATGTGAACGTGATAAAATCATTAGCCTATCACCTAATGATGCACGATAAACAGATCAAAGAGTTGTCATGTGACCTTACAGGACGCGTAAGCTCACTGAGATATATTCACACAACCAAATGAGATCTTGTTAAGCCTGAAGTACAGACAACAGGCAGGGAAGACTGCCAGAAGCCATTTACAACATGGGGAAGCTTTGAAACACATTGATTCTTTTTTGTTTGTTTGGTTTTGTATTTATCTTCTGATCTAGCCCTTCTGCTAGTCTTTTCCTTGTCTCTTACATTTTCTGTTTTTGGGGCTGCGGCCTTGGAGCAACATTCAGTCTGTCAGTAGAAGAGGAGATTTATGATATCTGCAAATATTCTATTGAGCTGTTTGTGCTTTACAATGTAACTAAATGTGAATCTACAAATGACTCTTTTTTTTCCTGCTTTACTTTGATCGGTAGCTGACTGCCTCCCCATTCTGACATCACCAGCAGTGAAGCTGTGGGGCAGGGCGAGTTTGCATTTGGTGTTTGCAAACTAGATCCATTTAATATGCCTTTAAAATTGTATTTATGCTTGACATGAGCAGTTCTGATTACACAAAAATGCATTGTATATGACTGCACCTGCTTTGACATTACCAACAGTAAATGTTTAATCATTTAACTTGCAGCAGAGGTTAATAGTGGCAAAGCCACCTGTTGTATTTTTTTTTTTTAAGTTTATTTCTCATTACATAAATACACTGAGGTTGTAATGCTTCAAGGGGCCCCTATCACAGTAATGTTTTCCACATCTTTGGAAACGCATGATGGAAAAAAAAAAACAGAAGTTGTTTTGAAAGCAATGAGAAGCCATATGCAGAATCAGGATGGTGTTTCAAATTCAATAAACACCTGTGTGATGGCCGGCTGTGTCCCATCCTGCTTTACCTCTGTCATCTGTTACATAATGGAGTTTGATGCCGTCATGCTTTAACTGGCTGCGCAGTCTGTTTGTATAACACGTTTTATTTTTAATTCTTATGTTTTTCTTTGTCAGTGATTGCTTCATTCTTTTTAGTTCAATTTTTTTTATGTTCACTGTACTAACTTAAAATATTGCTGTGTCAACATTTAAATCCTGTATGATTTCAAGGGACCGAATTGAAAACGTGTCATTTAACTAACAGCTAACACATTCCCCACGCTCAGCAGGTTAGAAATGCAATTTATCCTTGTTTTTCCCATAGGTATGCTAGCATGGTTGTTTTTAAGAAGCTAAAAAACATTGTTTCACACACTATTTCCGTATCAGCAGCTTTATCTTTTTGCTTCCTGTACCAAAAGTATTTGTATAAAAAAATGTGAGCTTCACAGCAACTTGTAGGCTGCTCAAGTTAGATTGTTTATCCAACAGGCAAAAATCTGAGTTTACTCAAGAGCATTCGCTTCAAACCACGTGAGAAAGTCCTAAATTCTAATGTCAAATGTGTTAAATGCTGTGGGAACAAAATCATATAAATAAAGGAAGAAGGTCCAGTAACATAGAATTTACAAGTGTGCTGTTTGTTTTATGACCTGAGAACCTACACGGATTGGTTGTCGTCTATATATTGCTTGTGTTTATTACTCTCATGAAATTATTCACTTTGAAAATGAAGTGCAGCTACAGCTGGAGATGGACGTTTTTAAAACACTGGAGTCACTGGACGAGCATAGCAACACGTTGCATGTGACTGCAGCAACATTAGGCAGGTAACTTAAATCTTGACCACTTCCTCTTAGGGGGGGGGTTGGACCAGTTTTTTGTTTGTTTTTTGCACTGGAGTGCAATTACCATGTTTGTTGCGTTTGTTTTATGCCGACTAAAGCCTGAAGGTTTGAAAGCACCGCTGGCCTCGCTTACCCCCTCCCTCTTCACCATTTTTCTCCTGTTCGTCCACATCCACCTCCTCTTCCTCACTCTCGGATGCATCTCCAAACTCTTCTCCGTACTCAGCTTCAATCTGCTTCAGTTCCTTCTCAAGTTCAGACATGGCTGCCCAGCTCTGCTCGTGGTACTCCTCTGCCAGTCTGGGATAAACGAAAAATAATGAATGAATTGCAAAGATAAACATTGGATAGTCACATCTATTCCATTCATATCTGTTAAAACGATTGTCCTCTTAAATGTACTTGGCCTGTTTGAGCTTCTGCTGCCGCCTCAGCTCCTCCACCTTCTTGATCTTCTCAGCGTTCTGCTCCTCTACCATCTTCCTGTGGGCCTGCACGCGGCGGTCACGCTTCCGGATGAAAGCCACCAGTTGTCGCACCAGGTCGTTTCGCTCCTTGCGAGCCTTGTCTCTTGTTTTCTTGTTCTCCTTCTCCATGGCCCGTTTCTCCCAGCGGTTAGAGGCTTGCCTGGTGTCATATTCCTCCTTCCAAGCAAAGTTTTTGCGAGTGCAGAAGCTCTGCCAGTAGCCGTAAAACACATGTACCACCTGTGACACGGAAACAGAATTTGGTTGAGAACAATGGCTGTACCCCCCTGCCCCCACACCCCAAAATCACAAAAATAGTTTTACCAAAAGGAGGAGAATCTGTTTCTCATCTAATTTGTTTAACTGACCTCTGTTTAAGAACTTACGTCACCAATCTTAAGTACACTGTGCAGATAAGCCTTTTAAGTGTGGCTGCGGCTTACTGTATCATAATCACTCTCAGAGTTTCCAAATGAAGGAAACTCCTCTTCCTCTTCCTCATCTTCCATCCTGCTGTGCTCCATCTCCTCCTTAACAATGGACTCAAAAAGATTCCTGTAAACTGTGTAAAAGCCCTGGGGAGAGAAAAAGAAGGAGGAAAAGTAAATGAGAAAATCAGCGTTCTGAGAGACACAACACGCATTTCCTTTCCCACAGCCAAGCAGCGCTGTCAACCTGAGAAGACGACGGCTGCTGATGCAGTTCGGTGGGTTCATGGACAAGGCAAGGGCTTATGTCGTGGGATCCAGGGTTTCTGCACTTGTCACGCGAACTATTAATCATTCTTTGCCGCTGAACTTCCTAGCTAAGTGACGTGGCACTGCTTTACAATCTAGAAGGGCAGTCTCATTAAGCATCAAGAAATGTTATTTCTACAGAATCACTAGGAGAGTGATATAAAGTTGACCTTTTTAGTTTAGTCTGCAGAGAATTATGAGAGGTTGAGAAGATGTCTGAGACCAATTAATGCAACACTGACTGCGCCCATTAAGGCAACTTCCATGTTCCTGGACACAATGCTTATCCATACAGTAGTGCCTGCTTAATTATAGCATCAAGACTTAAAGATATCTTTACAGTCCGCAGGACGCAATTAGAAAACTCAATTTGAGTTATTAAGAAAGCCAATAGAGGTTGGAACAAATGAGCTCTTAATCTTATTGGGCTTGCATCTTGGCTTATTTTCTCTCATGGAGTTCTTCAACATTCTGAAATCCTTCTGGTTCCAGACGCCCCCTGTTGGGCATTAACAGGAATGTAGGTAGAACACATTTAAACACCAACTGAACCTTTTAATTCCAGTGGCTACATTGCTTGCATATATTCCGTGGGAAAAACATACAACGTCCATGGTCCTCCTGTTATATGTAGATTATATCCATATCCCCAATATGAAGTTACATTCAGGATCATGTCTAGTGTAGCTGGGTTTCATCAGATCCTGTGACCTCTGTGTGTGATTATAAGTGTTTAACCAACTAAAACAAAGACACCGTGTTCTTGTTTTTACTGTGGTCACATAGAGCATTCATTGGAACATGGAGAACAATTGAGAATTTGATCTATAATAAAAATATCAAAATAAATGAAACTCAAAAGAGGAAAATGTATTTTACTTGTTCGTAAAGCTCATGTAAAGCTTCTAAATCTCATGTAATAGAACATTAGACAAAGAAGCTTTTGCATGTTTCTATCTCTACAAGAAAGTGAGCAAGTGACTGCTGGTGCAAAAGCAAAAACCCAAACATTTCTCTCACTTAAAGGTTTTGAAAAATCAGAAGACGGCTGGATAAAACTGACTTTCACTAGATTTCTGATCATTTCAGTATTCTCTTGACTTGCTTTCTCATTCATCCAAATACAGATAAACATGTGTTATAATGTGAGTTGTGTCACAGCTAACATTTTATTGTCTCATCAGAATCAGGAGTACCACCTCGTCCTCCAACAGACGAGGTATAAAAAAATGGGATGATCGTTCTTTTGCAGTTTCTGATCCCAAACACTGGAAGACAGTAATGCTCCCTCACTGACCTACCTCTGTTCATTTAGAATGACATTTGGAAAATAATAGCACAATGCCACTTTCCTCGCTTCAAAAAAACAAGTATTGGGTTTTTAATGGAATATTTTTCTTTTTCTTAGGTTCTATGTGCCTTATTAATATTTTTCATGGGAATTAAAGTTCCACATCTAGGCCACTTTTAAGTCATTTATAATATGTTATGGCTATTGTGGATAAACCAGTTTAAAAGTACCAGCACACTGTTAACTTTACAGTAATGACCACAAAGACAAACCTTCTCATCATCTCCGTATCCTGAGTAGCAGGTGACCGTGAAGTACTGAAGCACGTCAATGCTGTCATCTTCATAATCCCCACTCAGTCCACCTTTCAGGAGAGCCTCCCTGTGATTGTCATACCTGCACCGCAGGTAGAGAGAAGCAAAAAAAAAAAAAAAGAGACCCCTATGGTAAGACTACTTCTGCTGTCTAGTAGCATATTACTGGAAGAAACATATACCCACCAGGCTCTTTCCTGTGGATCGCTCAGCACATCATAGGCTGCCTGAATCAGCTTGAACTCCTCTGCTGCCTCCTCTGCATTGTCCAAGTTTTTATCTGGAAATTTCAATGAAAATGTAAAGATGAAGAGTTAAACAAAGAGAAGACTCCCAATGCTGTTTTTCCCACTTCATCTTCTTTTTTTTAATTATTATTTCATGGTGACACTTCAGTATATATTTTTCCAGCTTTTTATTTTTGACCTTCAGATCTGACTCTATACAACAAACGTTGCTGATCCAGGGAAGAAAAAAAAAATGATTGAGCAGATGTTCGATCATAGAAAATCACTCAATGTTTTGAAGGGCTGGCTTTCTTATCACAATCACCCGCGGAATCTGTTTATCAAACTATCAAATGTTGCTAACAGAATGATACACGTGTCTTTCCGATCATCACCACCTCTTCTCCAGAACTGTCTGGAGCACAGGCTAAAGGGTAACCTACCTGGATGCCATTTCAAGGCTAGTTTCCGATAAGCTTTCTTCAGATCGTCATCTCCCGCGTCTCGTTTTACGCCAAGCACCTCATAGTGACACTTCATGGTTATGAAAACCTAACTTTAGGATTTTAAAAAAAAGTTTAAATAGAAAAAAAGAAATTCACGTTGTCCTAATGGATGTTAGCTTTAGCACCAGCATGCTACAGCATCTCTGCTGTATCTCATAAAATAGTTTAACGTTGCAGGTGGTGACGGCAGTCTCTTATGTTATTAAGTCTTACATATTAAAAATTCTGTACTATTCTTTAAAGCCCACAAACAAGCCTTAATACCTTAAAGTTTTTTTAAAACACTTCTTTTGACTACAACTGTGTTTGCTTGTGTCTGTTGCCGCTAAATCTCGCGAGATTTGTTCTCATCTCCTTCTACAACCGTTAAACTGACAGCAGGTGTTTGTTGCCCTCTACAGATATAATTCCACCATATCACATATTTTAAATAATGAATTATTAT
>JBAMYA010000004.1:6073869-6100770 GCA_037176975.1 Arrhamphus sclerolepis | reverse complement strand
CCTTAGTGTAGATAATGTCTTAGTGCTGGCCGCTTCTATATTTAGGGTTTGGGTTTTATCAGATTTAACATGTCTATGTATGTATATATATATATGTATATATATATATTTTTTGTTTGTTTGTTTTTGTTTCTAGTTAAGCAATTCTGTCATGCTTGTACACTGAAGAATTGTAATTTGAATAAATAAATTGAATAAAAAATAAGCTCATAAATATTAGCCCGTGAGTCAAAGCAGTAAAGAAAGCTGCTTGTGTAGTTGAGTCTTGTTTTAGTGTCCATGGCAAACCACAAACCACATAATTATACAGTGCCATGAGAAGGTTGGAAGAAGGAAAGAAAGTAAGAAAGACAGAAAGACGTAGCATGGAACACAGTAGAGAAGTGGCTGCATTGGCAAGTATCACCATTATGCTTCATCACAACTCATAACACAATATTGTTGCTACTTGAATGCTTTATGCTTTATGTCAATATGTCTGTAAATATTAAAATATTTCAGAAATGAGAATTTTACAGTTTTCTCTGTTGGTTTGGCTCATTTCTTGAAACAGAAATTACATTCTTAAAACTATAAGATCATTTGGCCAAACAGTCTTACAGTTCTGAGCAACATTACAGCTCACGAGCAAAAGCTCATATCTCTCCCAAAACTGTTAACGCATGCTTCAAAGCTAGATTCCTTACCCATATAAAGAGTCAGTACCATCAAAATTGCAAAGATCCTTCTCAATTGCTTTGGCCCATTTGAATTCACTCAGTGATTGTGCAAAAATAACCTGCATGGTTCAGCACAACAGCATGGATCACCTGCAAAAGCTTATATGTCTCCAAAAACAGTTTACCCTTGTGACAAAATTAAATTTCTTTCTCATATAAATAGTCAGTGCCCCCGAAAATGCATCATCCCCTTGGTATTGTGTCAGCGCTGCAAGTCAAAATGCCTAGGTATTTTGTCACTATCACTGTAAATGCAAACAATAGACTGGCTTCATATAAAATGGTGTATTTAGCTTCATTCAGAAAAGTTTTTTAAGTTTACTTTCTTACACCGAGTTTTCTTTACTTTTTACTTGCATACTTGTGTCATTTAATTATATATCCTTGTTTTTTTCTGAGCACATAGTAGTGCACATAAAGTTGCAGATCTGTGCATCCATGTTGCTCATGCACATTTTCAGTTAGCGTGCAGGAAGCACAAGGCGGCTAATTCTGTGGACACAGCTGCAGCCACAGGCCTCTCAAGGAGGGTTGATTTTAGGTAAGTATGAAGCTTTTGTTTATTTATTTACATGTTTATTTGTTTCTTTATTCAATGTTTATTTTCATGTCTTAATTTGATCCACCGTTGCAAAATTATGTCTTTAAAAACTTTTGTAAGGAAGCAAAGTGAGACGTAGGAGAACAAAACAAGCTACTTCATTTAATTCATTCATTCATTGTTTTGTTATATTTAGTTGTTTGCTGAGTTCTTCAGAGTTGCCAGTAGGAACCTCAAGAAAGACTTCCAAGCTCTGGACCACTACACCAATTGTCTCATTGACCTCTTTAAATCCAGATAAGGAGTTTTAGACCAATCACTGGATCACCTCCTCCAGCCAATCAATACACAAGTAAGTCTTGTTTCAGATTCTTCGTCATGACCACCTTATGGCAGTGTGTTTACTTGTGCTTGAGGTAGTGAAAGAGTTACTTGTAATGTAGTAGCAGCAGCTAATAAGAAAGAAGGAGGAGAAGAAGAAGATTATTCTTACAGCTGCTATGACTACTTTGTACAGTTACTCATTCTACTACTGCAGTACAAGTAGTCCTTTAACTACTTCAACATTGGAGTTCAGTGTTGTAACTTGAGCACAGACATATACACTGAATTTCTTTTCAAATAATTTTGCATTTCATAGTCTTCTGCTTATTGTTTTTGTTATATCTTTCATGAGACCAAATCACATCACATTACACACTTTCCTGCAATGTCTTCCCTGAATCTCAGAGATAAATCCAAAGAATTCTTCCTCAGCTGCTCAGTAAGTACATTTATAATGATGATCATACGACCATTGAAAAACAGTTTTCTGTTTTCCAAGTGTTGAGATTGGAGATGGCTGGCTTGTAGGTGGGTCAATTTGTGAAATCCTTTGTGAAATAAGTTATTACATTAAACACAAAAGCATGTGTCATATTCATTCGTGTTTTTTGAGAAAAATAGAAACATATGAGAATCATATGTGCCAGAGAAATAAGCAACGACACCTGCACAAGGAATATTGAGGAGCGTGTCACAACCTACTCCTGAAGAGCAGGTTGCATTCTTTATATGAGGTGTTGCATACAGAAGCCCTAAAGTACGGAAGCCCTAAAGGGCCATACGTACATTTTATTTCCCCCATTTTCCCGTGATAACAAGATAACTCCACCGTTTTCTCGTGATAACGAGTTATTTTTTCCTCCGCTTTCCTGTGATAACGAGATAAGTAATTTGAGATCTCAACGGCATTGCAATGCCCTGATGAAGGTCGATAGACCGAAAGCTTGGTGAAAAATATACTTGTTTGCATGGATCTAAGTGTGCAGAGACCTTTTTTCTTAGTTTTCTTGAGATCTCAAATTAATTGTCTTGCCATCACGGGAAAATGGAGGAAAAAATAACTCGTTATCACAAGAAAACGGCGGCGTTATGTTGTTATCACGGGAAAATTATGTCGTTATCACGGGAAAAAGGAGGAAAAATAACTCGTTATCATGGGAAAACGGAGGAAAAGTAACTCATTATCACGAGAAAATGGTGGAAATAAAATGTATGCATGTATGGCCCTTTAGGACTTCCGTAGAAATGCCCTGATTAAGGTCGATAGACCGAAAGCTTGGTGAAAAATACACTTTTTGCATGGATCTAAATGTGCAGAGACTTTTTTTCTTAGTTTTCTTGAGATCTCAAATTAATTATCTCGTTATCACGGGAAAACAGAGCAACAAATAACTCGTTATCACGAAAAAACGTGAAATAAAATGTATGCATGTATGGCCCTTCGGGGCTTCCGTACAAAACAACAAACAAACAAACAAACAAACAAAAAACTGTTGAATGAGATCTATCCATGCAGAGAATGAGTGAACCTTCAGTTCAGGATCTAAATGAATGAGGAAAGAAGGAAAGAATTGGAACCGAATCCCAGGAGCACCTGTTCTTTTTCTTTTCTTTTTTTTTGTAATGTCTCTGCTTTATTTTGGTTAACATTTTGCCAATGGCCCTTGGGTCATAATTTCTTTCTGTCAACCTTAAGACTATGATATTATCAGATTTGATAAGAACTCAAAACTACAGAAGCGTTTTGCATTCAGCAAAGAAAAATCTCATAATTACGACATCCGGATCTCGTAATTATGAGATAAGGTGTCTATTTTTTTTTCTTTGCTAAATGCAATGCGCTTCCGTATATTTTTGGCTTTCTTGTTTGTTCCTTTAAGTTTGTGGTTGGTCTAATAGGGTGTATTTCATTGCTGACTATTTTCGCAGGTGCAAATGCTTTTTGGAAAGTAAACTGCAGTTAAGTTTTGTCTTCACAATAAAGTTTTTTTTTTTTTGGTGCGTTCTATGTACCTCGGAAAAATGCAGATTTCTCATTTTGCATTTCTAAAATATCACGATAATTATAATAATAAAATTAAATAACCTATTCTCCCTAGAGCTTTAAATATGAATTGTGTGCGGGATTCAGTTCAGTTCTACTTTAGTGCAGACTCCTCGTTCAAATGGAAGGAAATTATTCAGGATTAACAAAGAGTCTTCCCTTTTTACAACGGGTCTTTAAATAACCTTCCACGTGACGGATGTAGTCAACGGCGGTACATGTCGTCATCGCGTAGGGGGTGGCGACGTGGAAAACATGGAGGAGATGAATGTGTAGAGTAAAGTTAGAGGTGAGAATTATCCCCAAAAATTCAAATTTTCGCCCTTTTGAATTACATTCGATTGGAAACTCGGACAACCCCGCTACTTGGTCGAAAGTGGAAGAAAACTGTTGCGAATTTACGATACTGGGAGCCAAGGAAACTGCGAGAAGCGTTTTGACAGGTAAGCCGAGCGGTCAGCTGATTACAAACAAGCAGCAAACGGCTGTTGCTTTCTGGGTTTTGCGCTTTTAATCAGCAACACTTTGGAATAAGAAATTTATTACGCGTGGTTTTGTTCTGTTTTCGGATGGTCCGTTTTACCGCGTCGGGGTTCTGATTGATTCTTCACGTCAAAACTAGCTAGCTAATGTCTTGCGAATTGGATTATTTCAGAGGCAGATTCATGTGTGGTATTATTGAGCTCATAAAGCGATAGATTGCGCGAAGAATGTGATCACACACTCGATGGAAACCAGAAGAACATAAAAATAACTTAGTTTGAAACGTACGTGAAAGGGAGCTCATCTTCTCCATTCAAGACAGCATTAACAGCATATTAAAAAAAAAGAAAAGAAACAGTTTTTCTTGTGACAACAGCATCCTATACTTTTATTGTAGTCTAGTCCACTGGAGCCGGTTACACCTGTATGCAAAAGGTGTGTCATTTTAGGAAAACAAATATGTCCTGGTTGTCATAATTTTATCCTGTTGTAAACGTAACATTTCAGGGCTAACAGCAGCAAGACAGAATGTGTGTGTGAATGAGAGGAACCCAAGTGGAATAGTAAGACTACAGGAAGCAGAGAAAAAAGAAGGTGGAGAATTTTAAGTACTCAGGGTGAACAGTTCAGAGCAAAAAACAAAAGTGGAAAAGAGGCACAAAACCACGTGCAAGTAGGTTGGAAGGGATGGAGGAAAGGATCAGGTGTCATCAGTGTGTGTTTTAAACAAAATATCAGATGGTGGTGAGATCTGCAGTTTTGCATGGTTTAGAGACTGTGGCACTGTAGCGCCAAGGAAAAGACAGGAGGCAGAGGTTAAAATGTTGAGGTTCTCTTTGGGAGTGACAAGGATGGATAGGATCAGGAACGAGTACATCAGAGGGACTGTACATCTTGGCTGTTTTGGAGAGAATGATGGTTTGGAAATGTACAGAGGAGGGATAGTAAATATATATTGGTAGAAGGATGATGAGGTTTGAACTGCCATGCAGAAGGTCTAGAGGAAGACCAAAGAGGAGATTTATGGATGTGGTGAAAGAGGACACAAAGTTACCTGATGCGAGAGAAAAGGATGAAGAGGATAGGTTGGGATGGAGACAAACAATTTGCTGTGACTACCTATGAAGAAAAAGATGAAGAAGTGAACCTCACCTTTTACGTGTTCCTTTCTATGCATAACTGAATATGAGTACAGAGGAGCAAATGTAAAATATAAGAGACATGCTCACAAGAAGTTCCTCTGAAGGGACTAAAAGCTATTTGTTGCATACTTATTTCTAATGGTGATGAAGTGGAAGTCTAATGCATTTCCTTTGAACCAGGACTTGGTGTATGCCCAATGAAAAATCAGTGAAGAGGGAAAAATCTGGCTGAAAGGAGCCAGGAAAGATGGGTGCCAACACGAGTCAGGTCAGTGACCTTTCTGACAATCCCAGCCTCAAGGCCCTGGTGGGCACAGAGTCTATATCTGAGAATGACCCCTTCTGGAATCAGCTAATCTCCTTCACCTTCATCAGTCCCACATGCAGGTAAACAAATATTGCTTATAAGTGTTCTGACAATGTGCCAAAGTTTCCCCTTTTGTTTCTGTCAAGCTGCTCTGATATTAACCATTTTCCTGTCTATGCAATTGAAGGGCACTTTTTGTTACATTGTTTATTTCACTTTCAAAAACTTGTAAGTTCATCTTGTATTAAAGAGTTTATTTATTAATTCATTTAACCAGTCTTATCTCCAAGGCCTGAAACTTTGACTCAAATTTTTTTCAAGTCACTGACAACAACCAGCTACAGCTTTAAATGAAATGTTAACATGCTAAATGGAGATAAAATAAAGAGGACAGCAAATAAGCAAAGCAAACTTCAGGTCACAGTGACATAAGCAAATTTTCCTGAGTTCCACATGTGGTTCTTCGTTGAAAAAATACCCCTCCAGTAAGTGTCTGTCAATCTGTTAATAACAGTTTCTCAATTACATCTTAAAAGTACATCTTTTCTCTATTCCTAACAAATTTGGACAAGTATCTTTGTTCAAGAGTTATTTTTGCTTCCTAAGAGGGATTTTGGAAATCATTTTGTGACGATTAAATTCCTTTAAGTTTTCAACCCAGGTGGACAGTATTAAACTGAGGAGGATGTTTGCAGATCTCACTTGGATAATGTTCCAACAGGTTTGCTGCCCTTCTTGCATGTGTATAGTTAACCTTTAACGCTTAGGTCCTTTGCAGATGGTGTTTAGAAGTTACACATCATCCCCCTTGCAGGTGGACTGTGACTAATGTTAAATATTAATGTAAATGTAAACGGCTAGAGTATAATATCTACAAATATTAAACAGTGTAAGGGGAATGCTCTTATCATTAAAAAGCCTAAATTATATTAACCGGCTGTTGTAGCTACTTATTTACAATAATGGTATTTATGGTATCAAAATACTTTTTTTTTTTTTTTTTTTTATTACTCTACCTATGTTTTTCTCTTCATCTTCTCTAAATGTCCATTTCTTTCCTTTGAGAGTTTTAATGTAACCCAGCTAGCTCTGCCTGTTCTGGCCTGTCTGGAACCAATAAAAATGTTTTCACCTAAGATCCTAATTAATACCTGAAGGTGAGAAAGTCAGAAACAAAAAAGAAAAAGCGGTGCATTCCCCTTTAACATAGACGGGCCTGACATAATGGTAGCTGACAGAACTCTAATCCAGGAATTAAATATAATGGAGATCTTAATCCAGAAATTATTACCTCAGTTTGTGTAAACTATAAATGCCTCCAAATGTTTCCATGTTTGAATTGCAATTTGCATATTTCTTAATTTTGTTTTGTTTCTGTACCTGCAGTTCTTATTGAGCAGAACCAACTTGAGAATTATGAGACAGAAGCAGCCGGTTTATCCGATTCATTTTAACCTGTTTATATTATTCTTGTGTCATCCTTCTACAACATTGGTTGGTTTATTATTTATTTATTTTTATCTGTTTCACAGTGGAGATTCTAAGTTACTAGAAGAGGCTGTCATCCCCCTGGCCAAGACACTGAGTATGTTGACTGTTTGCCTCTTGTTTTTCCTGCATGTTGACTTTTTTTTCTGTACTAAAGTCTACATTCGTGGGTATCGACCAATTGCTCAACGGATGACTCTTTGCTGATTCCCAACTTATTGGTGAATGGTGAAGTGAATGAACTGAAAAGACTAAAAGCTAGGAATCTGTAACGTCTGTAAGTTGTTCCTAATTCAGTTCAAGGAAAACGTTATTTGTCCTTGAGTGAATTTCTGCTCGCTCACCTCTATTTCAAGATACTACCCATGACCAATATATACTTCTTTGTGCCAGTCCATAAAAGATGTTTACCCAAATATCCTTTGCATTTTCTGATTCTGATGTGTAAAAAAACAAAACAAAAAAAAAGGTTAAGATC
Source organism: Arrhamphus sclerolepis (assembly GCA_037176975.1). Lineage (NCBI taxonomy): Eukaryota > Metazoa > Chordata > Actinopteri > Beloniformes > Hemiramphidae > Arrhamphus > Arrhamphus sclerolepis. The sequence goes on along the minus strand of JBAMYA010000004.1, from coordinate 6,093,244 downwards.
ATGTAATTCAGTGCATTATGGGGGTAAATTATAGTTCTCTTTTACACTCCTTGAGCACTTAATGTTTTAGTTTTAGTGACTTTAACTTAATGCAGTTTTAAAGAAAATTTACAAGTTATAGCAACATGTTTCACAAAGAACAGGCAGTTAATATTTAGATTCAAATGGAAATGAAAGGAAAATATGTTAAAATATGTTTTTTATGCTGTCAGTTATATGCTCTTCAAGCCAAATTGGCCATGGAGGAATCAAGTAGTAACTACTAGGAAATTTAAATTTCACATTTAACGTTGACATTCATGCTAGTAACCTGAAAAATATCAGCAAATTCTGTTGGTGAAATGTTGTTAATGTTTTTACTCTTTCTTCCAAGTTGAAAACAATCCCAGAACGGGGAACTTTGGCGCTCTTGTGAAAGTATTTTTGGGAAGAACCAAAGAGCTCAAAATCTCTACAGAATGCCAAGAGTGAGTATGAGAACCTCAGAGGATGAACACAGATGATTGTATTTGTGGTAGCAGATTCTTTGCTGGTATGTTGCTGTTTGATTGCAAACAGACGGGTTGTTACCGTGTTTTTTAGTGAGTCAAGCATTGCATTTTTATCTGAAACCTGTACCTCACTGCCGAGCGCTGCTAAACTCTGCTTTCTGAGGAAGCAATGTTTTTGTATTAAATCTAATGACTGTGTAACTATCCCTCACCACCCACTTCCACAAATCTACACTTTGTTGATTTAACATAACTTTTATTTATGTAGTTTTTTTTTTCTTTTGTTCTACATTGAAGTCAACTACAACCTCATCATTTTTTGTACACTTTGCAAGATGCTTTTTGCCTATGTTAAAATAAAAGTAAACTGTTATTACATTGCCCAGCCAAAGAGAAAAGTCAGCATCTGGATTTAAGTAAGAAAATAGAGTACCTTTCCTGCGGTGAATAATATGTGTAGCAAGAAGTTATTTAAACCTAATCGATGCTCTGATCTTCTCATTTCTTCAACAACCCTAACTCAAGCAACTGTATGTGGTCTTGATACACATTAGTTTGTTTTTGCACCAAAATAATGCAACTTCTATGTGCATATGGATCTTTTCTTTGTTGCAAAGATGGTTATGATATATAGGTTGTGATTATTCTTTCCTGAGATATGACCCCAGTGTTAGGCTGCATCTGATCTCAGTGCATTACATGTTGCATTAGCATCTGTTAGCATCTAGAGACAAATAGGTCAGTTTAATGACAAGTAAAATGAGGATCTAGATCAGCTATAGTTTAGTTTTGATAAAATAAAAGTTTGGAGTTAGGCCATTTCTCTCCCCAAATACTTGCTATAATTATGTTTTGTTTGTGTTTTTTTTTTCTTGCACAGTCAGTTGTTCATATGGCAGGCCCACAATGCTTTGTTCATGATTCGCTGCCTGCTCAAGGTGTTCATCAGAGAGATGACTGAAGAGGAGCTGCACCAACAGTTCTCCTACCAGGAGAGGGCAATAGGCAGCTGTGGAGGTGAGATTCAGCAAAGTGATTTATAAAGGGAGGCTGAATCAATGAGAGCTTCATATAGATGTATGAATGCATATGATTATAAAAATAAATCACCTGATTCAACAATAGGATAAGAAGATGTTGCACATATGAAGTAACATTAATGATTCCAATTTGAGGTTTAAGCTCTTGTTAAATTATTACATAACATCTTGAAATGTGGAGGAAAATATGTAAGACTTCCTTTAAAAAAAAAAAAAAAATGTGTGTATATATATGTTATATATTTTTTCATGTTTATCAATGCAAAGTTATTGTTCTAAAGTACTCAGAAGCAGTTTAGAACAGTTTTTTTGAAATGAGGGCCATTATCAACAGGGTGCTGGTATAAGTGTCTGATATATATATATTTTTTTTTACCTCTTGTGTAGAAACCGGCAGCGAGGACCTCCTTGAGGAGCTGTTGTCAAACCTCGTTCACCTGATTGTTGAAGTGCCCCTTCTGTAAGTAGCTCCCCGTGTCTTTTTCCAAGGTTTGTATGTGTGTGAATAGATTGAATTCAAACACCCTGCTGTGTCGCATAAAGCCAAGCTGTCAAACATAGAAGAGTGTTATACTCCGTATATTTACATGCACAGTTTAGTCAAGCTGTGGCCGTTTACTTGGACACCTCTCTTTATCCCAATATTTATGCTTGCAGAGTTAATCGATTTACTGACCAAAGCATTTCACACTCAGCCGCAATCGAAGACGACGGCGCCTGTTTTCAACTTATTTGCATGGTGCTTTAAATAAATATTTGGAGCGGCAAATTGAGAAAAAGGTTAAACAATGAACTAAACAGGCTTCAGGACTGTACGTTTCTTACATCCTGTACACTTTAGTTGTTATTTCCTTCTCTATGTTGCTCTGTATGGGCTTCTTCTTCTACTAAACGCGGGGCAGGAACTGTGGAACATGGGCAGCGCTTGTAGAGCAGTTCCAGTCCCATTAGAACATTTACATTCAGGAATTAGATCCACTTGAACCGCATTATCCAGATGTGTTTGTCTAACTGTAAGAAATTCATTTTAGAACGCTTTAAGTCTGACGAAAGGTTTACATGCATTTTTAGAACTATACATTCAGTAGGTCTAATGCAGTAATTGGGGTTTTTTTTTTGTCATGTTGTGTAAATGTACTGACAGTCCCCATGACCTGACCTGTTATTGGAACAAGTAGTAGCTTTAGTTTCTTACTAATGTTTTCTAAGTTATTTATCTACCTGACATGCTAGTGATCAAATAATGAAAAGCATTTTGTGGCCTTTTGTTTTTGTGCTACCTTTGCTTATTCATATTGATTTGCTTACAAAGAAAAGATTGAATATGTCAGTGAGAAATGCTGAAAAGGCCTGAGCTGTAAAACAGTAATAATTAAAAAAAAAGAAGTAGTTGAAAAGTTGAAAGCACAGTGAAAGTGTTGGTTACTTAGGGAAAGAGGAAACACTTGATATGAAAAGTTTAGAAATATTTCCAAGAAGTGGGAGTGAAGGGAGCATAATGTTTGAAAATTAAAATCAGCCTTCACTCCCATGAGGTGGTGCACAAACATGCATAGTCTGACATTAGGAGTGCGTTTTTCAGTGGGTGGGTGGCTCATCAAATTAATTGATGAGCCGTTAATGAGACCAAGACATGTAAAGACACAGTATGTTCGTCACTGCACTCATCGTTGCACTTCACGCGGACTTGTTAACAGTGTTGAAGAAGTATAAGAAAAACGGACAGACAATGGCCATTTGCTTTACACTGCCTTGTCTACTTCTGTCTTTTCCCTTGTTTGTAATAGGTCATTGATCCATGACCTTCTGTTCTGTCTATCAATCTTTTCTACCTTCTTTCCTCTCATCTTTCTTTTTTCTCTCTCTTTTCCTTTGTTGTCTGCGGACATCAAACCTTGGCTCTTGTCTAAATGCGCTCAGCATTCCAGTGTTATTCATTGTTTCAAGCTTAAACACTCCCTGTTTTTTTTCCCTTCATCACTTTGTGGCTGTCGGCCCATTTCCTCCGTACGTGCTTGCACTTTGGGAATCTGGCCTTTCTTTTGGTATAGCTTCCCCAAATCCTAAACGGACTCCAGAACCTTTTGTGACTTTGTTTCACATGAAAGATGGACGGTTATTTTTGCAGTCACAGTTATGGAAACAGTTTATCAGTTGATGGATTCTCAAGTCTGACAAAAAAGATGTAAAATAATAAAAAATACAAAGGGAAAAAAAAGGAATGGTATAATCGTTCTCTTTGTAAACTTTCTTTTTTGGTTCTTTTACATCAGATAATTAATTACTTTATTCAGCATAATAAAATGAGTCAGTTACAATGAAAGAAGGACGTCAAAGCAGCTTCCAAATTTTTGAAAAGACAAAACTAACTGTTAATTGCAAATATCTACATTTTTGTGGTCTTAATTTCCTTAAGCTTCGATGAAGTTATAATTAAGTACACTGTATATTAACTCTTCCTGTAACTTCTTCCTGCAGAGACATCACTTACAGCATCCTGTTTGAATCAGTTACCACGTTACTGGTCTTCTTCTCCTATCAGCTTTTCCACAAAGACATCCTACGGGATGGAATAATCTACCAGCACATCATGAAGGGACGATGGTAAGAAAACTGATAGTACGGTAACCTTTACAATGTAACTATGTATGCACAAAGATAAGAATAAATTAAGTTATTCTCGCTCGCCCGAGGCAGAAATGGGTCATCTACAATCTGTAACTTTTTTTTTTTTTTGAACACAGTGATCATTTTGAATCTCCTCCAGTCCGTTGTGATGCCATCTGATCCGCTCTGATACAGTTAGCAGCTCTGTGTGCTTTCAGACAGTCTCATCATGTTCCAGACAGTGTCTCCATGTGCCATTCAGCTGATACTAAAATGAAAAAATATAAATCCAGCCAGCTAAAATCTTTGTCCCCACTGTTATCCTGCAGTCTGTGATTGTGAGCAAAAAGCAAACAAGCTAGTTTTCAACCATAAAATTCATTAAAGAAAATTGAGAGAATAGTTTATGTTGTATTTGGAATCTTGGTTGAAATTAGGGGGAGATCCCAACCAACCAAATGTGATGTAAAAATAAATTTGTCAGAGACAATCTTGAGAACTTAAAAAGTACATAAAGCACATCTGTAATTATGGCCACTGCATATCTACAACTTCACTGACTTTGAACCTTTAACCTGTTGTCAGGGGTCTCTCAGTCTAGCTTGAGGTTTTTCTTTAGTTCTTTCTGTGATATTCCACTGGAAATTTGCATTTTGCAGTTTTGTAGTTTCTCCAGAATTTCTCCATTGGGTGTAGCTTTTTTTTTTTTATTCCATTGATGGTAGTTTCTCCAGAATTTCTCCATTGGGTGTAGCTCTTTTTGATTCCATTGATGGCGTGGACACATTCCAAGAAAATAAAGTCAAGATTAATCAATTATGATAGAAGGCCATGAGACACAATTTTTCACACATGGATTGGCCACTGCAGAGTTCAGAGCTTAACTCTGTTGAGCATAATGGGGATGTGCTGGAGAAGACTTTATGCAACAGAAGTAAACAGTCTTGATGAAAAATTAATTCACCCCTGAACGGAAACAAATGTTATGCCATTGCATAAGCTTGTTGAGACAATGCAGTGGGAAATGAGTGCTGTAATCAAAGCTAAAGGTGGACACAGTTGCAGGCCATCTCCTGATTTATGCAAGACCCTTAACCCTTTGTGGAGCTGGACAAATCAATTAATGAAATTAAATTGAATAATAATTCTTTTTTTTTTTTTTTTAATTTCTCTTGGATGTAAATGTAAAAATAATATAATCAATTATTCCTGAAATTATATAGGTTTTCAGCTTGTTTGTTTATTTAATTTTATAAACCTGTTTGCCTCTCATTCCCCCAGTTTGTGTCTGACCAGTCGACTGGTGAAGACCCTGCTCTACAACTTCATCAGGCAGGAGAAATGCCCTCCTCCTGCAACCCACATTTTTGAGCCCAAAGCGGAAGGTGGCCTGCTTTACGGCCTGGCATCTGGGGTGGCAAGTAAGAGTACGCACATTCACATACAACAAGAAAAAGCCATGAAGCAAACAGGTTTTCTTTTCTTTTCTTTTCTTTTTAAAACGTATAAATATGTAATTGACGTTTCAATTTAAGTGTTTACGTTCCAAACTGTATGACCCGTTTCCTACTAACATGTGAAACAAAGTAGCATCTACCTTGTCACATGAATTAATTAGCATAGTGTGGACTTCATTTCAGTACACACTCGGAGTCTGTTACCGCGGTAACTGACACCTGGTTGAGAGCAGGTTTGCTTCCACATGCTCTGTCTCTCTCCGTCTTTTTTCATAATGTTGAAATTTTGAGGTTTAATAGCTCATAAGCATTTTTTTTTTATCCTTTTTTTGTAATAGGGCCACATATATAAGAGTCATCAGTGAAGAATTTCACATGATTTCAGGTAGTCTACATGATTTAGAAGATTTAAAATAAAATATTAACAGCATCTTACTTCCACCTCTGTGTGTAAAGAAATTTACCTTTAGGATTTCCAAATGTGACTGGATGTGTTTGGATGTATTGACTACATCCAAATTCCCATCAAAGCTCCTTGAATGATATTTTCTGATGAAATGAGCTACCTGTCAGAAATCTGTATGTTTTTGTCTGTTTGTTTAATGTCAAGCAGGATTTCACCTGCTCTTAAATATTTAAATGAAGTTTGAAACCAAAAATTCAAGAGTTTCTCAACTCAGGGTTTGTTGACTCTGAGTTAGTTCTTGAGTTTGGAATTTGTGGAACCTTCTTTCTGAAACAGGTCACTGAAGAAGCCTCTGATTGACAACACTGTTGTGGAATCCCTGTTTTGTGAAGAGGATGCTCGAGGTTGTCTAATATGTTTGTCATTTTATGAAGCATCCTTCTTGACACAGTCGGCTCTAGATGCTCCAGAACTGAACCAACCTGGTCCTGATCTCATTTTAGATTAGCAGCTCTTTTTTTTTTTCTTTTTTTTTAAATGTTTATTTAATAATTTTTATCTATACTTTCTTTTAAATAAGATCCTCCCAAAATAAGACCCCTACAAACATTCAGATGTCATGTTTAAAAAAAAAAAGATCTTGTGACTTGCTGGGAGTTTGTTTTTGTCCTATTATGACCACTCATATTGCTCACAGTTTGCACTTTGTGCTACTGATCTCACCACATTCATCACATCAGCTTGAAATGGGTCTATTTGAAATATTTTCACTAAGTACAAGGCTGACGGTTAAGTGCCATGGTTATTTTCTTTTTCTGCCAAAGGATGTGAGAAATGCAGTCTGAGAAGTAAATGTCGAAACCGCGCAGATAGCCATATCGATGTGGATGAGAATGATGAGTTAAAAAATGAACGGAGCTCATTGTACATTTTAGACTGGTTAAGTGCTCTGTTTGTGTGTGTTGAATGCATGTTTGTTTGAGGGTGAGAATAGGGCAGGGTTTCCCCCACGGATAAATGCTCTTTGTTGGTTGTTGGTGGTAGATTCCTATCAGTGAGCAATCACCATTCAACCCAGTCTGTCTGTCTGTGGCCAGTGATCAGCTTGATGAGTTATGGTGCCCTGTCCTGTTCTGTAATCCCTTAGAGCCTGTCTGTCTGTAGCCGCCTCCCTAATACACACACACGCAGACCAACAAAGACACAAGCTCTCTTATACTCGGAGCTCAGAAACAACACTTGTTTTCTGTCTCTGTCTCTGTGTCAAATGCATACAGACATGGGCTTGGCAGAATCTTCAACACATGGGTGTTGTTCCATAGAAACGATAAATATCAGATGAATTTCTTGAACTGTGCAGCATGACCAGATGTTTAACTCGTATTTAACACACCTTAATTTAATTCGAGTGATGCTACGTGAGGTAATTATTGAGAAGTTTAAGTCAAAACCTCTTATAAAGCATAATCGCACATCTATTAGAAAGTCTTATAAAATGATGCCGTTGATTGCTTTGTGAAAAGCAAATATTGAAAGATTGTCATTTTCTAACTTTTTTGAGAAAAAAAACAACAAAACAGTTTACTGTAAACCCAGTATTATGAAACTGAAGTTGTTTTTACACTTTAGTTTGGTCCAAATCACTTATGAATTTGCTGAACTAGTTGAGTTCCTCCCCTGATTCAGTTTCTTTTTACAGAGTGGCAAGCTCACCTAAAATGTTTGCCACGAGAATACATAATGTAAATACTGGAAAAAGATTTTCTATTGTGGAATACACCACTGAATTGCTTGCTTTTTGAAATGGCAACCACATGTTGATTGGTTGTCATCCTGGTGATCCTGTGATTCTAGGCCTTTGGTCCTGTCTTGGTTTTCTGTATTTTCTCAACAAGAAGACCGCACCAGAGTTCACAATATGATTTGACTTGAAGCCAAATCTTTTTGGGGGTTACAGTCTACTTGTTTTATTCCTCATTTGGACATGATTAGTGTCCATACTGGATGATATAAACCACAACGAGCAGTAAAACAAATATGCATTTGTTTTAAGCGGACTAAAACCTATAGGCTGCGGAAGCCCCCGAGGTCGCTGGCGACCATGAAATTCATTTCTGTGCAGCATCAGAAAAGATGTGGAACTTGAAACATTCTGACTTTTTGCAATCCAAATCTTTCCATCTACAATATGCATTAACATGATAATAATAATAACTGTTGTGAGTTGCTACAGTGCAGACTTTCAAACTGGTCCATGAAAGTGAAACAGAGAGCCTGTATGTCGTCCTTCTGCGGCGGTCGTAGGTTCAACTTCTGGTCCGTTACCCTTTTGCTGCATGTCTTTCCTTTCTTCTCTGCCCCTCTTTCCTGTTTGTCCAATGATAAAGGCCAGTAGAGCCCCCCCCAAACTGTAATATTTGAATTAATCAAAACCATTTTATTATTTTTACATTGCACAGCTCTGAAGTTGCTCCTAAATTTTAAATTGTAAAAAAAAAGGCAGACAAAAGTCCATCATTTTTATACTAACCCCACTACCAAGCAGTGTCCTTTGGCAAAATAAAGCATGTCTTGATTTCCTTTTCCATTTTAATGAAAGGTGGCATGTCTTTTCTTGTTTTGCTGTCATACAATCAACAGGCTGAGCAAGTGTCTAAAAGGATTATTATCCCCCAGACTGTGCAACTCCAAACCTTTTGGCCGTTTCCTCTCTTTTCACTTCATATCCCATGTCAACGTCACTCTGATATTTAGTGAGAAAAGGGCCTGTATGAGTTGGCTGCTCTCCAGCTGGTAGGTCACCAGATCTATCCTCATTTCCACTGAAATTCTCACTGTCCCAGCTACCAAAGGGTCACAAGCCTGTTTTGTCACAATGCTGATCCCAATCATCAAATGGGAAAGATTCTGTCAGGAAGGACATCTGATGTAAATCCTATATCAAATCAATATGCAGAGTACAATGATGCCCCTGGAAAAAAAAAGGGAAGAGTCAAAAGAATCTTCTTTAACTGAGGAATGAAGTATTTGTCAACCAAATTATAAATTTGATTATTTAAAGTTGGGGAACCACCAAAGTTACTGGACTTCATCCTTAAAGGATATCCGTGTATAGAATGTACTAACCCTAAATCCAAAGCTGTCTATCACTACTGGTTACAACACTTCACTTAAAGCCACAAAAAAGGTAATCTTTTTATAGCGTTTAAAATCCTAATAGGGTGCAAAACTGCATGGAACACAAAGATAAAATATGAATAGCCCACATTTTCCATATTGCTAATTCTGCTTCTCCATTAAATTTGTATGCATGCAATATTCACAATTAATCATTAAATGAGAGATTTAAAAATGGACAAATTTTCAGCCTACATGTATGTGATCATTTTTTGTCCAACACTTGCTCTTGCATAATTACCAGTCAAAGGTGGAACAGCTGTCTTTTGGCTGTTCACATGTTTTGGTGATGGTTTTTATTATAGTCGTGCTATAATACTGTTATAAGGCGATAGACTGTTCGTATGTTGTATGTTTATGTTAGAAGGTTTGGCTGTAGATGAAAGAGCTTTTAGAATATTTTTCTGTTTGTGTGACTCATTCAGAGGAGCATGTTTGTTTGTCGTCTGTACAAGATGTTGCATCGTGTGTATTTTTGGGTAATCATCACAACTCTGTGTCTGTGTGTGTGTTTATCTGCATGCTTAGCCAAAGCTTTGGCCTAAAGCCCTGATGTTCTGTTTCAATTACTGTTATGCAAGTAAAGAATTAGTACATTGTGTCTGTCTCTGATCACCAGCTATCCACTTCTGTCTGTGTTGCAGCACATATTAGCAGCTGTGAATGTGCAATCATTTCTAACTCTGCTGTTTCAGACATTTAGGCACTTTTGAGTTAATGCATTTTTATCCAAGCTGTGGCTTGTTCACATGATGGTGATGATGTCAGGATCTTGGTGAGTACATTGCAAGCAGATCTCCATTTAGAATAGACAGTTTAAAGCCCATTTTAATATCTTAATTACAAATATCTAATAGTTTCATACCAGTAATGTCACTTATGACAGTGAACATTAAATATGACTGAGTGGACATTGTGGCCCTCTGTCCTAAAACTAAAACTTTGTCAAGTATCAGCAACTCAAGACTTGCAGATTTTTTTTTCCAACCCAATGAATGGATATTGATAGACATTTCTTGTGTGTACTTACACAGATTTTAATGAGTATAAGTATGCATGTAAGCAGGTTTAAAAAGTGCAGGGTGCAGAAAATAACAAAAAACGTTCAAGATCAACATGTGTTGCATTAGGAAGCCCTCAAGTCCACTGTACCAGCTTCTTTGTCAGAGTGACCTTCTCTTTTTTCTCACTTTCTTCGTCCCTTCCCTTCTCTTCGTTTCTTCCTCCTCTTCCTTTTCCACTGGGCAGCTGGCCAGGGCCAGAGAAGCCTGAGCAATGATGCATTATTGGGTGTATGTGGTGGGTAGGCAGACAGGCAAAGGGAACCAAGCCAGACGGATAACAAACGACACCCACAAAGGTAAAATAGAGCTCTGTGTATGTGTAGAGTGCAGGAAATGTGCCTGCCAGACTGGGCTCCCTGACACTGCTGGGCCAGTCACTCTGGTGCCAGTGATGCAAAGAACAGGGCTCCATCAAAGCTCTCGCTAGATCAGGTTTTCTCTACCCTCTGTTTCTGACCCGTGGAGGAAAAAGAGGATTATTGTACACGCAGAGAGAGAATTTTCAATTTCCCCATGATACTTGGTTATGATTTTGTATGACTTTAGTCTTTAGAAATCTTGACCAATCAATAGCAGATCCCCTGTTATTTTATTATGTCCAGGATGCCTGGACTTGAAGACTGTTACCCCTTGAATGCCTTAAAGTGATCTCTCTTTTCTTTCTTTGCTTCAGCTTCAGGGACTTAAGAAACATGGGCCACATCAGGGGTTTATCCAGCTTACTATAACCGTCATCAAGAAAAGAGGGTTTAAACTCACCCTGACAAGTTGCACTGCTTCCCCAGCCTTCACCTCTAGATGGCAACAAATCTACTCAACTTCACAAATTCAGTAGCTTGATCAGTGTGGACATCAGACAGTCTCACACTGCTTCTCACTAGTGCTCTGTTGTGCACTCTGTCTGGCTAGACGTGCAGGAGCCAGGGACTGTCATCTGTGTGGCTAGTCTTCATGTTTCTCGCGCTTCTTGTGATGCCTGAAAGCGCAAGCACTCTAGCTGCTCATCTGTTTCTCACACCACCCACCACCCAAAAAATGGGGCGGAAAAAAAAAAAAAAAAACGTACTCCATTCGAGTTTGCCAGTAATTCCAGTTTATCTTTGTTCTTTGGCGCCGTCTATGTTGTTTCAAATTTCAGGTGCTCCAAAGCATTGTGTGTAACTCTATTGTGTTCATTGTGGTCCTGATTACATCAGTCTGTGCACATTTATTTGTTTGCGGTTTACTTTCCACTGAACTGTAAATCAGTTAAAGGCCAAAGAGCTGTCATTTATGTGGAGCCTTAGTGTGTTGTCTATGAAAAAAGGTTGACATATACCACGTAACTTCTCATTTTCATTAAATCCTATTAAGATAGCTAGAATGGGGAGGTGCAGTTCTCAATCCACTCTTGGATTTTCTCCACCTGCCAAAGACCAGCTTCATAAGTTGCACTTAAAGTGGTAGACAGTTGACAGAAATTGATATTCTTATGACGCCGTTGCATCTAATGACAGTGAGAGGGAAGTCACTCATAACGGCTTCCTTAGTCTGTACATGCTAAGTGTCAGATCTGTCTGGCTCACAGCTTTACTGTTTTGGTTCATGCTCACTGCTCTCTCAGCTCCATTTTTGGCTCCAACTGGGAGTTGTTTCCATTGAAATATTTCCAAAAACCCACTGTAGACATCCCACTCTGCCAAAAAAACAGACCCAGTTTACAACTAAATACAGAGAGAAGCAGTACAACTTAAGTCACATATTTCTCATGGGCAGTGGTAGAGATAAAAACTGCTGTCTAATGAGAGAATTCAATATTGAATTGAAAGAAACAAGAAAAATCCTTAATTTTTCGGTGTATGCATACAAACCTTTTTGCAAGCTGGTTCAGTATATAATCTTAGAAAAACCTATTATACAAATTCTCCTAAAAAAGAAATACATTCCATAGGTGTTCTGTTGGATGTTGATCAGAAATCTTGTTGGACTGTTCTGAAAGACAAAGATCGTTTCAACGTATTATTACACTTTTACCTCACATCCATTCTTTACCCCACTGTTAGTGATGTTTGCATCTAGTTCTTCTGTGGGGGATCTTCTTTCTTCTGTAAAAGGTCATATCTTTGCCGAAGCCAGCTACTGATCTGTCTAATGAAACGCCAGGTCTGGAAAATTTAAAGCCAATAAAGGACAGTGAAAATGTGACCATTCGTCCAGCATAGGTGGAAACTAATTTGTCTCCACAGATGTCAAACGTCAGTTCTCAAGGGTCGCCGTCCTGCATGTCTTAGATGTTTGAATCATGTGTCATTCAAGCCTGCACAAATCCATTAACGACCCTTTCCGTTGAAACAGGAGTGCTGAAGCAGGGAACCATCTAAGACATGCAGGACAGCGGCCATCGAGGAGGAGTTTCGGGGTTTAACATGCCATCACTTGGTCATTTAATCAGCCATTACTCGCACCTCTGTTGTAAAAATAACAAATTTCAATTTTTCCCGCCCCCCCTCATCATTTCATGTGTTGAAATTTAATTCCAGTGGGAATAATGTCATACTTTTCTGGTAATAAAAGAATAGAAAGAATAAACAAATTTCCCATCACATTTTCAAAGGGATTTTTTTAAAGGTCTCTATTACTGGAACTAGCTTATATATGGACGGTAAATATTGGCTATTGCCTCCATGTATGCACTCCATGTTGGTACATGTTGTGTCTTAATACCTTTTTCTGGAAGCCAGACTGGCATTTGTGCAATCATACTAACTATTTCTTTTCAAAGCCTCTTGTCAGAAGGGACTCGTACAGTGTAATACTATCTTTGTAAAGTGAAGGAAAAAGCAGAACACATTTGAGATCTCTGGATGTCTTGCTCTGGGGTATTTCAAAGCATTTATCATTATTGTCAAACAAAGGGAGCATTCCAAATTTAGGAATGGCTGGTTTGAGCACACATATCCTAACAGCAGCTCTCTTGTCCTCACTTTCATGCAGATTGTTATCCTTTATGTGCTATGGCCTGATTAAGTCGATTGCTGGAATTGATCTTGTTTGGATGCATGAGCTAGTTTAGCGGACAGTCTGCATTGCATTTCTCACCAAATTGGATCATTTAAATAAAGAAAATAAAGTCAAGCAACGAAGTATTTATTTTTCCTGTCCAATGTTTGTGTGTCCCTCTCCCTGCAGGTGGTCTGTGGAGTGTCTTCACATTGGGAGGAGCTGCCAGCAAAGCTGGGATCGACCACGAACACAACCCTTTACCTTTATCCAATCAAAGCCTTCTGTTACTGTTGGTATTAGCCAATCTGACAGATGGACCAGACTGGCCCAACCCCTACCGTCAAGCTATCACTTGTTTCAGAAATACACAAGGTAATAAAAGCACACGGAACTTATTATTTTATTCCACTGTACTTATTGGAGTCAGTTGTTTTTATGTCTGGCCTGTGCTATCAGTGAAACAGCATTGTTAATAGTCTTGACAATTTATTTTATTTTTTTTACCCTTCATGTAGACACATCGTCGCTACCTGCAGAGCAGCCTCACTCTTTCCAGATCAATTTCAACAGTCTGTACACAGCTCTGTGTGAACAGCAACGCTCTGACCAAGCCACGCTACTACTGTACACACTGCTTCACCAGAATGCCAACATGAGGACATACATGCTGTCAAGAACGGACATGGACAATCTGGTGGGTGGGAAGGCCTTAAACGTCACCGATTTCTTTTCTTTTTTTTTTTTAAATCTTTAGTTCCTCTTGCATTTTTCAGCAAGGCCTAAAGAAGCCGAACCATTAAAAATCAAGTGTGACTGGGCATGAACTAAAGATATTATACAATATTATACACACATGCACATGGCCATGAAGTTGTTTGATCTCCAGGTTCAGTAAACAAAGCAAACATGAAGCTGCTAGAGCTTTTCTATCTATGTTGGACAGTGCCAGTTGTTCATATCTATTTCTTATAAGTGGATGCATGAAGGTGTGCAATGAAGCATTATCAAGCTTTAGAGGTACTTATGATGAGACACCATGGTCTTATTGGATGAGACATGGAATTAGGAACAGAAACTAAACAAATTGAAACAAAAAACAAACACAATGATACAGTTGTTCTCAGATTGTAGAAAAAATGTTAAATTACCTCCATATTTTGAGACAATATATCCATTAAATGCTCACTTTTTCCTGCCTGTTCCACCTCCTAGTTATACCTTTTTAAAAATGATAATAATGACAACATTAGCAGATCTATATTAAGCTTGTAAAGTTAGGTGACCACTAATAAGATGGTGTACGGCAGTCTGATGAAGTGCCTTTTGGAAAATCTTTTCAACAGTTGATCACGTTAACCTTCTGCTATACTTTATACTTCCCATAAAGATATTGTTGCAAATAGCTTTTTGGAATACAAAAATATTATACTTTGCTAAACAGATACTAAGATCTTTAGTGTCTTTTATTGCCAAATTATACAATTTCTGGGCCTCCTTGGGAAAACTTAAAAGTATGGTTTTTAGGTTTTTCTCCCATGAGTGGCACAGTAGGATGATGTTTCATATGTGTCGCCATGTTTGACTTAGTGCCATGTTCATGTAGTGCCAGCATACTGTGATCATTTCTACCGCTACCCTTATGCTTCTACGTTGAACCAACAACACATTTCCGCCACAGCTGGAGACCCTGTGCTCTTATCTCCACCTCAATCTCACATGCACTTTCCCAGAAACATAACTATGTACCAGTTCATTGCAGACTCGTAGTGGCAACTTGAAAGATAGAAGAGGCTTTTCAAGTTCCTTCTGCTCCTCGTGTATGCCAGTACCACTCGCCATCTAAGCTCTCACAATCCATATGCTGTAGCAAGCCTATGAACATCATTAATAAATTAAACTAACATTTATACAGAGCCCCTTTTCCTGCTTTCCCTCAGGTACTGCCCATCCTTGAGATCCTATACCATGTCGAGGAAAGAAATTCTCATCATGTCTACATGGCCCTCATTATTCTCCTCATTCTTACTGAGGATGATGCCTTCAATCGCTCTATCCATGAGGTGGTAAGTAG
The DNA here is from genome assembly GCA_037176975.1 of Arrhamphus sclerolepis. Taxonomy (NCBI): domain Eukaryota; kingdom Metazoa; phylum Chordata; class Actinopteri; order Beloniformes; family Hemiramphidae; genus Arrhamphus; species Arrhamphus sclerolepis. The sequence continues at coordinate 6,077,949 of JBAMYA010000004.1, read as the reverse complement.
ATGCGTATTGCACATGCACACATCTCATCTCCTGACAGTGAAAGGATTAATCATTCCTCATTTCTGTGTCTTCCTCCCTCTCGCAGGTATTGAAGAACGTCTCATGGTACTCTGAGAGGTCATTGACCGAGATCTCACTTGGTAGTTTGCTCATCTTGGTGGTTATCCGCACCATCCAGTTCAACATGACACGAACAAGGGTGAGATGAATTCACTTTCAGGCACACATTTTGTGGATTTGCAAATGAGATATCCAACCTAAAATCTGTTTGTTGTCAATTACTTGAAAAACTTGTCAAAGATGTAAAGTCTATAATGCAATTCCACGTGCAGAATGAATTATTTTACTTTTTGGTTTGTGTGCATCCTCAGGATAAGTACCTACATACCAACTGTCTTGCTGCACTTGCCAACATGTCAGCCCAGTTTCGATGTCTCCACCAGTATGCTGCCCAGCGCATCATCAGGTGAATAACAAAATGACAAAATGCACTGAGCAGAACAGAGAGCAATAGCATATGTTAAGGGGTTTGCTCTGTTCTTGTGTCTTTTAAAATTTATTCTGTGACAACAAAAATGTAAATTCTGGTAGAAAAAAAACCCAACTGTATATAGCCTTTTTCCTCCCAAATGTGGCATCTTCTGTAAGTTCAGTGATTCATTACTTGTCAAAAGATGAAATGACTACGTTGGAAATTCTTAGATTATACTATGAAACAGTATTAGAATTACTTGTTCACAGATATATAAAAAACAGTGGAAACATACAAAAATGGCCTTTGAAAAAAAAAAAGCCCCTCCCTTTGATCTCTTAGCACACCAATGGTTATCAAAGGAAATAATTAGCTGTAGAGTGAATGGAACAAATGGTTTTTTGACATAGCCCCATCCCTTACTCAGGCCAACTGTAAAGCTTTTTAATGCCGTTTTCATTCGTTGGAATGAAATTTGTACTTGCGCAGCATCAAAATCACACAGCAACACAGTTATTCATTTTAATTATAAATCTTACATTCACTCAGAGTGCTTTTTATTGAAGTTACCTAACAGAAGCTCGAAGTATTCAGAGAGGTGTGTGTGTTGAGAAGAGCATTATGTAATTTGAAGGAAATTGAGGGAAAGGGTTTGGCCCATAAAGGGACGGAAGAAGAGGACAAGGTCGAAGCCACACACACATAGATCAGGTCATTTAGGTCTGTTTGTTAACTCAAGGCACACGGGAAGGAATGTTTCCTTCCATGAAGACGTGCACACATTCATGCACATTCATGGATCCTCTTATCTCACTTGCCTGTATCTCTCTTCACATCTCTGACTCTGGAGTTTTGAGTCAGAGAGGAACACTGTCTGTGTATGCATACACTTCTGTCCTGCAGTTATGTAGAGGAACTGACTCCATCTCTGATGATGGTGATAATGATGATGACTATGATGGCATGGGCTGGGTTAAACTTGCTAGCTGGCGGCAAGATAAAGGGAATTTCCTGCCAGGAATTTCCAAATATCAGAATGGAACTCTGTTCCATGATTGAGGCTCAGAGATAATGGTGGTTTGTTCTGTTTATTAATAGGCAGCAGTGAGTTGATTTCCACCCCTCACCCTGAGCAAACATCTTCCTTCTAAGTTTGTCTGTTCTTGCTCTTCAGCAATATTTAACTAAAAAAAGGTTTAGTTTTCATTGCAATGATGCCATCTGTCTGCTAATTTATTCTGAGGTCTGTGGACTCGGTGAAGGTCAGAGCAGGTTAATAACCGATAATTATCTTTGCCATGTGTCTTCATTATTATTTCTAATCAATAAATCAGTTCATTGTTTGGTTCCTAGACCCTATAGTTGTCAGTTTAGTTTTCAGTTTACATTTTTGTTTAAAAAGACAAACCATTTTTGTAGATTTTCTTAGAGAAATTGCTAGCGGAATAGCTTAATAGCCTTCCGGAAACACAATTTTACTCTTACATTTAATATTGTTGCAGCACTTTCTGTCAACTTCTGTGTGAAACGTTCAACTCCTGCATCTTAAAAGCCAACTTCAGAAAAGGCTCAGTCTGCTCTGGCTGTTCAACAGTGACAGGTGTGCTCATTCTGTGTTTGAACTGTACCAGAGTACCCACTAAACAGGCGTTATGGAAATGTCTCGTGCACTGATGTAAATAAGGAACACATTAGACTAATAATGAAATCACTCAGGCAGAGCAGGAGCAGTGTTGTATGTGGACCTGTAGAAAAATGTATAATAGTAAACTCTAATTGAAAAAATTGAAGAAAGGGGGATAGTGTTATTGCTGTCTTAAGTGTTAAATAAGCATTAATTATAATTCTGGGGGTGTAGCAGCAATGCAAAGCCAAATGTATCATAATTAATTATGTAAATCTGAAACAAAATCCTTTTGAATTGATTCCAGTAAAAGTAACTAATGGAAGTGAAGTAACAGAAATGATCATAAAGCTTGAATAACTTTAAAATAAAAGCAAATACTTACTATACAATGCTTTAAGCCACAAACACTGAAGTTGTCTTTGGTCTCAAATTTTCAAAGAGCAGTGAACACACACAGCGAATGTCCAGATAAGAGCATCCACTGCACTGGTGTGGACAGGGTACCTTCACATCTTCAGTGTGTCTGCTTGAACCACATCTGTCATTGCTCCTACCTCATAGCTGATTTTAGGATCATGTCTGTGGAAAGCTTTTATATCACTGTTTCCCGGACCATATCCATCACTGCCTCAGTGTAAATGACAGATGGGACGAGCCCAGTAAGCACACTGCGTTACTGTGTTAACATGCCAGGTGGACCTTAGTTGGTGGTCTCTGAATTAAAGTAGAAAAAAAAAAACCTGAAAATACAGAACAACAGGTCTTTGAATAGCTGTGGCTAATAGGGCCTTTGACATTAGATCCAAAGATGACAGGTAGACCTCCGCATAGCTGCTCTGATAACTCAATTTGGCCAATTATCCTGGATAAAGAATGCTACAGGATTTCGTGTGTATGTGTGTTTCTAGCGCTGACAGATGGACATGTGTAGCTCTAAGGGGCTTATCAGAGCTCTCATTGTGCACCTCTAGCTGTTTCACCTGTTTCATTGCATTTCATTTTCACATTTTCTTTCTCTTTGAATAATATTTCAAAGATCTGTTATGCTTACAGTATATTAAAAATATATAATTAAAAACACATGTAACAAATAGTGTGTCATAAATTGATTTGAAGGGGGGAAAAAAACTAAATCTTTAGACCAAAGTGTGTCTTCTTCTCAAGTGTCCAGTGTGACCATATATGAACCAGTTTACTGTGACATGAACTCTGTAATAATGGAGATTACTGACCTACTTGCTACAACCCAGCGTCCCTCGAGCAGACTGGCTTAATGTCTGCGGCCACCGTGCACAGCGATATTTACAACACATCCTAGACGAGTCGGACGAAATGAGAGCAAGCACTTGTACAAATATTGGGGGAGAAAAATAAATAAATAAATAGAAGCATCATTAAATGAAATGGAAATGAGAATTGGGCATAAATTACTACTAATTTGTAGGATTTTGACTCCTTGTTTTTAAAATGATCTCATGCAAGTTTCATAACCCCCCCACTCATTTCTATTCATTATCTCTTAAAAGCTTAATTTAAAACTCATAACAGGTCTGTCTTTTATAAATCATTTTTTCTTAGACAAAGACGTTTTTCTTTAGTTGAGAGATTTTGTAAAGGCCAGTGTTTCGGTTAATGGCTCATTAATTACAGCATAGTACGACATCTGTATTTGGATTTGTTGGTCTTAATAAATGTGTATTATTCATCTCTCATTCCTCCATGTCTGTGTGTGTCTACCCTGCAGTTTATTTGCTTTGCTTTCCAAAAAGCACAACAAGGTTTTGGAGCAGGCAACGCAGTCTCTGAGAGGCAGACAGGGGGACAACACAGCCCTGCCAGACTATGTAAGTACAACACACACACACACACACACACACACACACACACACACACACACACACACACACACACCTAACCACACACACATAGATACACAAAAAAAAAGGCGCCCATGTTTGTGCCAGTGCATGTGTAACCCTG
>JBAMYA010000004.1:6059431-6073769 GCA_037176975.1 Arrhamphus sclerolepis | reverse complement strand
CCTGATCCTCGTTCTCCTGATGTGTTTCACCTGTGTCTCGTTACCCCTCTGTGTATATCAGGTCCTGTCTTTGTCTGGCCTGTGCTGGTCTGGACTGTTTGCTCCCCATGTTCTTGCCCATGGGTGGGTTGTGGTTTTTGTGCCTTGCTTGGTTTTGAGTTTTGTTTGTTTTGTAGCCTCTTGCTCTGGCAGCGTTTTTTGTCGTGTCAATTAAATATCAGTGTTTTGGATCACTCCTGCCTGCTCTCCTGCATTTGGGTCCTCCATCCAACCCCACACCACATGACAACAACAAGCAACAAGGACATAAGCTCATAAGTGAAAGTGGATATTACTTATTGTAAGCAGCGTATGTTTACATGGTCATTAAAAAGAACATAGTATAAATAAATATAGTAAAAGACAAATATGAAAGCTTAAACTCAAACTGCTGTAAACTGATGCTCGTTTAGCAGTCGAAAAATTAAATTCTGTTAAATTTAAGACATCACAGCTGATTAGGGCATGGAAGATGTGTTCATGACAATTTTAAGATGGGCTTTAGTAAAATTACAATAAAAACGAGACAAATAAACAACCATCCATGCTCACTGTCAGACCTACAATCACTTCAGAAGAAGCACTTATGTTTGTTAACTGTCAGGAGACGCTAAAGAACCTGGAAACAACCCACAGAAGAAAGCCAAGAAAATCCAAGCTCTGCACAGACTGGTCCTGAGATTGATAGAAATCATGCTAATAAACATAACATGCACAAATAGTATTTAATGTGCTGACTTGCACTAATCGTTCCATTGAACCTGCCCCACATAAGGTTTTAACCATGTTATTTTGTCTTACTACAAACAGTAAGTTCCTGGCATTCTGTTATCTTATTTAAAAACACAGACTTGATCCATGAAAGAGACATAAACTCTAAAATATTGGTTGGTTTCATAGCCTACGAGACCTTTACACACTGACTGAAAACAGATCTGTTGCTTCTTGAAAACTAAACCAGGCTGTGTTTCTGTGGTGGCTGTATATAATGTGTGATTGTGTCTGTCTGTCTGTTTGATGGGCAGCAAAGTCAGTTGAAATGACAGAGAAGAGAAAACGAGACCTCTCGTCATTTGTCAGTCCACCTAAATGCCCAGTAAGTGGAATATCCCCAGTAGTACGAAAGGCAGTGTAATAAAATTGTCAAAAAAAAGGAAGACATGACATTGCATGTTCGTGGTAGTGGTGATGCTGATGGGAAATAAAGAAAAAGGAAAGGTGCTGAACAGCAAGGAAGACAAAAAAATACATAATGGTCCACATGGGAAAACAGTGATCAAGATACAATAACAATTTGTCAAATAAGAACAGTAAACCAGGGATACAGGAAGACGTAGAATCTGTTGACCATCATGACGCACTTGAGTTTGATTTTTTTTTTTTTTTTTATATTTTTGATATAATATTATTTATTTTACCATCTGGGCTGCTGGACCCAGAGTGGTGGGCTGCCACGGTGCGGCCAGTAGAACTGGGTGACCATTGGTGGAATGATTTGCCATCGCTCTTTCAATAAAAACTCAAAAGACTTTCCATGATCTGGCCAGTAGAGGATTATGTATGGTCAGCATCTATAAAACAAACAAAAAAAAAAAAAACGTAATAAGATTCAAGCTCAAGCCCTGCGACAATGCACTGGTGCTGATGAATCAATCCCAGTCCTGCCCTGAGAAATGTTTCAAGAACCAGAGGGTAGCAGCTTATGACCAACTAATGAACGAATCTCAAAGGAGACAGTGACCAGCAGCTGACAGTAGAAGTCATATAGGAACACAGTCAGCTGTATAGCTCAGATAGAAATACAAAAAACACAGAAGTAGATTCATTTTTCAAAGATTTAGAACTTCTAAAATTATCAAACGAACAAGCAAATATATCAGACAACCCTCTCGCTCTTGACAAACTCCATAAAGCACTGGAGAAAATGCCTGATAATAAAGCACCTGAACCTGATGGATTCCCATCAGAGTGTTATAAACATTTTTGGTATATATTATCACCGCTTTCTTTTTACAAAGTTATAAGTCAAATTCATGCCATCGCTACTATTCTGTCACATATGAATATGGCGGTTATGACAGTTATTCTTAAGCAGAATAAGCATCCATCTCTTCCCTCTAGTTATCACCCTCTTTCCTTGATCAATTCGGATTTAAAAATCATCAATAAAGCTCTCGTCACCAGAATAGAAACAGTAACTCCAATATTAATCCATCCAGTTCAAACTGGCTTTATTATAAACAGGAATATATCCAGGAGTATGGGGTCCTCTCGGAGGAGCTAGAGGAGGTGTCTGGGGAGATGGAGGTCTGGGCGTCCCTGCTCAGGCTGCTGCCCCCGTGACCCAGTCAGGATGAGCGGAAGAAGATGGATGGATGGATGGATGGATGGAGGAATATATCAGATAGCACCTGAAGGCTATTCAACCTAATTTATATCGCTCAATAAAAAAACAGTTAAATCAATAATATTATCACTGGATGCAGAAAAAGCTTTTGACAAAGTTAATTGGGTATTTTTATTTAGAACTCTACATAAATTTAGCTTTGGAAGGTTATTTATTCACTGGATAAAAACACTGTACTCTTCCCCTAGGGCAACAATAACAACCAATGGGATTTCTTCTCCAAGTTTCTCACTCCATCGTGGAACCAGACAAGGGTGTCCTCTCTCTCCTTCACTGTTTGATTTTTGGGTTTTGTCGTATTGCTGCTGCTAGTGGTTCTATAAAAATGGCAAAGGAATTCAAGACTCTTGGTCTCAGCATACAATTAGTCTATATGCTGATGATGAATTATTATATCTACAGGACTCTATACAAGAAACCTTTAATGTTATTGATAACTTTTCTAAAGTCTCTAATTATACTATCCATTGGCCAAAATCAAGTTATATATTACCGCTTTTGGAGAATGCATGGGATCCTGCAGCTCAGAACAACTTTCCATCAGTTGACACTGGTAATATTAAATATTTAGGTATTAATGTTTTTCCAAGAACGTCAGAACTGTTTAGTCTTAATTACACTGCTTTGCTTAAAAAACTGAACAGGATTTTAAACGTTGGACCAACCTTCCAATCTCACTTATGGGTTGTATAGCTACAGTCAAAATGAAAACACTCCTTCAGATTAATTATCTATTTCCAGCACTTCCAGTTACTCCCACAGACAACTGGTTCAAGTCAGTTAACTCATTAGTAACTCAGTTCTACTGGAAAAACAAGAAGCCTAAAATCTCTATCAACACTGCAAAAGCTTAAATCATTAGGAGGATTAGAAGCTCCCAACTTCCAATACTATTATTTGTCAAATCAGCTGCAATATTTAGTAACACAACAATGCCTGGTTAGAACTAGAGCAGAATCAGTGTAAAAATACGATAGTTTCTGACCTACCATTCCTTCCGATCTCAATACAGAAGATGAACTACTTTAACAGCCCCACAATCAACTCAACTCTGTCAGCCTGGTGGAAAGTACTCAAAACAACAAAATCCTCTTTAACACCGTATAAATTTACTCCAATCTGGCACAATCCTGATTTCCAATTATGCAAAAACCCTATCTATTTCCCAGTATGGCATCATAATGGTATTACTCACCTGCATCATGTCTTTATGAATTATCAGTTTATATCTTTCAATATGTTAGTCCAGCAGTTCGGTATTGGAGAAGAACAATTTCTTCATTACCAACAACTAATATATGTAATTAAATCCAAGATGAGCTTATCTAATAACTAACTGCAGCCCCCAAATTTTGAGATCATGAAAATTACCAACTCAGAAAAATTGTCTCAAAAATTTACAAAATTATATCTAATACTGATACAGTATCAGCTCTTCCAATAACCAACTGGGAAAATAATTTAACAATTCCCCCCAGTCCCAATTTCTGTACAGTAATCTGTAATATCTTCCCTATCCAAAAGATAAAAATTTACAACTTTACAATTATTCACATCACTCAACGTAAAATGTTTAAAATGGGCTTAGCAGATTCAGATTTCTGTCTACAATGCATCATGGGTAGCACTGATGACTACTTTTGTGCTACATGGTGCTGCCCACCGGTTCAGTCCTTCTGGATAGAAGTAACAGAGAAACTCTCCACCACCCTGATCTACAGAATCCCTTTATCTCCATCGTTGTGTTTACATGGTAACAGCACTGAACTTGACAACCTTCCAGTTAAATACAGAAACTCAGTTCTTATTTCTTTAACTATCACCAAGAAAACAATTCTTCTCAACTGGAAATTGAAAACTTGTTTGCAGATTAATCACTGGACCAACGTTAGAAAAAAACATCTACTTGTAGAAATAAATTATCTGCTTTTATGAATATCTGGAATGTATTTATTACCTACCTCAAAGTAAAATAAAAAACTGAGCCTGGAACTGTGCACATTCTAAAGATATATTTAGTATTTAACCCAACAGAAGTAACTACAGCTGTACTATTGAATCCTACTATCTTCATCACCTGCATGAACAAGATACCTAAACTCCTCCACTTGCAGCAGAACCTCATCCCCAACCCGGAGAGAGCATTCTACCCTTTTCCCACATGGGAACAATGGTTTCGGATTTGGAAGTGCTGATTCTCATCCCAGCTGCTTCACACTCGATAAAAGGTGTTTCTGCTAAATGCAACATGGGGCTAACTGGCTAAATCAAGGCATAAAAGTGTAGCAGCTAATTTTCAGAGCAACATCTATTTTTACAACTTTACTTCTAGACATTTAGGAGGAAAGAGGTTATTTTATTGTGAGTAATGTAGGTTCCAGTTATTTTAATGTGCAAACTGCCATGGCCTAAAGAATCATGCATCTTTCAGTCTGACTAATCTTTTCTTAAAATGCGTAATGTGCAGTGAGTTTCTCACCTCAGTGGAATTTCATACTGAATCACAGTAGCCAAACCTTTAAAAGATCCCTGCTGATTGTCGGCTCGGTCGTTTTTTGCCATGAGAGACAAACAGTGAAGTCGCTGTGCTGTCTGCGTACGTCAGCCAGTCTCTCTCTGAAAGGATTTCATCCTGTTGTACATGACAAGTACAGATCTTTGCTTTCGTGTTGTGACAGTAGCAGTATCTGCTGTCTGAATAGTGCTGCAGTTGAAAATGCCATGACTGTTTTTAAGAGCCATCTATTAAAGTCCACACTGGCAAAACATATCAATCAGAGCTATATGATTATTTTTTCTAGTCTTTGAATGTTAGAGACAAGCACAGCATCTCTCCAGAAGGGGGGCACAGAACCAGTATCTCTGCTTGGCTAAATTCTTAGTCAGCTCAGGGAGATTTTGGCAGTGATCCGTGTGTACATCAGAAAAGGCTGGATGAAGATCTCTAAAATCCAAGAATCTCCCTAATCCTCTGAGGTGAGGGCATATCGAAGACAATTTCAGCTTCGATGACACTGTATCCTGTGGAGGACACAGCCATGCCTAAACATTTTCCATGTGTGCTCATCCAGTCAAGTGTTTGAGTTGTATTTACAGACTTTCAGAAAAAGGCTTTATGAAAACCTCTCTCTGGCATGATTATGCATCTGCAAGGTTTGTCATCTGAACTCTGACTTGACATGCAGGTAAAAACATGGTGGGGGCTAACACTTACCCCCGATGAGTTCATCTAATTCCAGTAACAAAAGTAAAATAGCTGGCTGTCAGAGGACACAGGAGAAAAGAAAGAAACCTTATGGAGAGGTGAATTTAAAAGCCATTTGGGAATTCAAACCCATTTTCTTTATCTTTTTTAAATTGCACGTATTGTAGCACAGATGTATGCTTGGTGCATTTAATGATGCCTTGTCAATGCATAAGTATGGGATTATGGCTCATAAGTCATGGTGGTGGAGGATTTTTCTGAGCCCTATTCTTGCTAATAGCTTCATAGAAGAAGAGGAAATGGGCCTTGGGGAGAGTGAGAAAGAACAGATTACGTATAACAAGTTTCAGAGTGTTATATTTAAGTGGGAACATACTAAACCAGTGTATGGAGAAATGACAAGATGAATGGAACGACAAACTGCTCTGTCAGCATCTACATGCACCTTAACAGCAGCTGATAGCAATTATGCCATGAAATTTGATTTCTTATTATGTCACTGACAATTTAAGAAGAGTCATCTCTCCTTCAGATATGAAGACAAAGGCTTATAAAAGCAAATCTGTTCTCAGATAGAGGGGAAAGTGCTTACTATGACAAGCTGATTCTGCTCCACATCTGCTGTTTCACAAAGGCTCCATCATTCTTTTCTGCAGAGAATGTAGAGAAACAGACACCTCCTTCCTGCTGCTGAGCAGGGATGTGCAGTCACCTGGCATCATTCAAATTAAAAAAAGAAAAGGAACGAAACGATGAAGAAATACATTTCTCATCTCTCTAAGATGGCAATATTTTCAAACACATTTATTAAAAAAAAAAAAAAAATCTGAAATTAAAAAACTGAAAGCCCAACAATGAAAAGCAATAAAAGCAATAAAACCAAACCAGTGCCTTATACTGGGTCAAAAGCCAGTGAGTAACAGGTTTTAAGATGAGTTTTAAACGTGGACAAAGAAGGGGCCTGTCTAACGTGTGAAGTGCTCCACATTTTAGGAGCAATTGAAAAGCACTTTGATCATGGAACAACTCGGAGCAGTTGACCTGAGAGACTGAGCAGGAGTGTACGGCTGAAGCAGCTCTGACAGCTATGATGGAGCGAGACCATTTAAGGATGTAAAAACAAATACAAGAAGCTGCTTAAAATCAACTCTTAAATACACAGGCAGCCAGTGAAGAGAAGCCAGAATGGGTGTAATGGTGTCTCTCAAAGGTGCTCCAGTTAGAAGAAGGGCAGCTGCGTTTGGAACCAACTGGAGACTCCAGAATAAAGTGCACTGCAGTAATCCAGTGGACATTAGTGACTCAAAGAGCTGTCTGAAAAGAATGGGCTTCACCTCTGCCAACTGCCTTAAAGGAAAGAAAAAAGCTGTACCTCCAGGGTTTTAAAAAGTATTAAAAGGTGATTAATCAAAATTGGAAAATTTAAGCCCACTAAAAGTGTTAAATGTGGTTTTAGAGGTATTATTTTTTCAGACTATGAGGTGTCCTGTTCTGATTGAAATTATATAAACTAACGTTAGCGTTAGGTCGTTTAAATGTGGGCTTTAGCATTATCTGGGCACATAATTAAAAGCTGTGTGATGCTGACGTCATATTTAGTGGTCGTTTGACATCTCAAACATTTTGCGCGCTCAGCTCACCTGGGTAGCCAATGTTTTTGACTTGCCTTGGCATATCTTTAGCGTACAGACGACCATCGTCATCATGGGGAAATGCAAGTTTTCTCACAGCGAGGACCCAGAGTTTAAGGACTGGCTCATGCCTGTAGTAGGAAATAACCGTGTAAAGTGTCGATTAATCGTATTTGAATTACATAATATTTTGTATTTGCCCTGAAAACCCAAACCCACATGATTGAATTTGGGCTGGCGACACCTCTTGCTTATACTCAGACCGGGAATGCTAACCCTCACCCTACACCTGGGGCAGCCATCTTTGATTGTCAACTCGGGGGTGGTGAGGATTCTCCGACTCCACAGTTCTGGCGGTTTCTGTGCTCACTGCAACATGCTTTGCATTTCAATGGTACCGTAGGGTTGAAGTGCTTCGGTGGTATGCAAACTCTTTTTTGCACAAATTGCACAAAACCCCACTTTTATCAAGCCTTCAATCACGCAGTTTTTAAAATTAAAGTTGCCTTTCAGTTCCTAACAACGCATGTTTACCCGATTCCTCCAGTAATCAGCGTACCAGGAAATAGTGCGCTGACAAACGTCCAGTGTTGTTTGGAACGCAAAATGTGATTAAATGCGCAAATTATTTTGGAATTAATTCATTGTAATTAACGCATTACAGTCCCAGCCCTAATATAATATATATGTTTGTGTGTGTGTGTCTGTTTATGTATGTATATCCATAAATCATTTACTCACTCTATTATGCAATAAAATGATTCCACTATTATGAGAAGAATATTTTGCCCATAATGGAGTAACTGTAGTCACCAAAATGTTTCAAGCTGTTACGTTTTGGCATTTTGAGTTCAACATGTTGTTACATTATCAACCAGGTATTACAGTTTGGGTTGTTGTTACAGTTTGGGCTCTAACAGGCCCTGCATGCAGTGCTGAGGGACCCACTGTCACCAAACACCATCACTTCAGTATTTAATGGTTAGGGTTTTGTAGTCATATGTTGGGAGCTCATTTAAAATTTCAATGTTGGTCTTGATGGTCAGTTAAGACAAGTGTTTTATATTTTTATTTTTATTTTGAGTTTTCAAGCAGCAGATTTCTGACGCTTTTTTTTGATGGGACAGCATGTATATCTCATGCTCCTCCTATGGATGCAAAATGTAAATTCCTGCACTATCCTACCTACTCTCCATTTTTATCAAAACTTGTGAGGTGTTCCATTTTACTGCTGTTTTTGAAAAGGTCCTTGGGCAAGCATTTCTCACTTGCTAATAATCTCTCTCTCGCTCACTCACTCTCTCTCTCTCTCTCTCTCACACACACACACACACACACACACACACACACACACACACACACACACACACACTTAATCATGACTGCATGGATAAGTAACAAGAAATTAGCCCATGTTTGTGACAGTGCATTTGGAATCATGCACGTTTTATAATATCAAGTTAGTATTTAAAAAGATGTTCTTTTACTAATACATCAGCTATTCTGATTGTTGAAAATGAGATCTTTACAAATAGCCAAGACTTTGATCTTCACCTTCACGTTGAGACCGAGATGAAAAGGTTGATCATTCATATCATTTTATTATTAGTGAATACGAAGATGTGAACGATAAAAAAGTACAGCCCAGTGCTTTAAAAATGTAGCTTTAGTTATTTATTTGCTTTACAAAATAGGATTGGTTAACCAGAAGAGGACATTTTAATTCACAACATTTTTCAGCCTTTTCAAGTTACATTTTTATAACACCTTACACTTTAAACAGTTTACAGAAATTAGTATTAACAATAATATAATACTGACTGACAGTACGGGTTGAGAGGAAGACTGCGGTGCTGTTTTTACAGTGTATCTAATGTATATGAAGCAGAGCTTGAAGAAAAAGTTTTCATCCATTGCTCACAAGTAACGCTGTTTGAACTGGACAGAAGGGCCGTTTCATGGTCATTAAATCGTTTAGTTATTCCTCCTCCCAAAAAAAAACAATAAACTGTGACTCATCTCAATGCAACTTTAAAAGTGTCCTTAAGGCAAGAACGTTTATTTGTTTAGCACATTTCATACACAAAGGCAACTCAAAGTGCTTTACAAAGACGTTAACATGAAATAAAAATCATCTTAATCATCTTAAGTGTGAGGCTTGATGAGAAGTGGCCTCTAAGAGCTGAACATCAGGGGTCAGAAGTCAGTATTCAGAGTTCCAGATAAAGAAGCAACAGGGGCTCTACTAACATAATAAACTGAGATGCACTATTTTGGTCATATTTTGTATAACAGATTATTATCTCATGCAATTTTTTGTTACTTTTGGTTTCCTATACTTCTAAAGTTTTTTAATCAAAGTTATTCATACATTTGTACCTCCAGCTTTATACAAATGTCGTATTATTCCTTGTCTTGTCACATTTGATGAAGTCCATATCAGTTCTTAGAGTAAATCAGATTTTTTGTGTAATTCAAGCAGCCATTTTTGAATTTGCTTCGACAAAACATGAGCATCATGGGGTGCTATATTACCAATGAATCATCAATACATGAACCATCAACCGCACCCATTAAAGACATTGTGTTCACTATAAACAGATACGATTGCCTGTATTAGCGATGAGGCACCACTGCCTTCAGGTTTGTTTGTCTGCCTCTGTCTGGCTGTCTTACTTGATTTGCACAGCACTAGTTAAATGTGTGTGTGGGTAGGTGTGTGTGTGTGGACATGTTTGTGTGTTCAAAAGGAGGTCCTCGTGGATGCCTTTAGGTGTTGGGGAAACATGAGTGTGTGTGTGAGCGCTCCTTCAGCCATGTAGTGGCTGTATGATGAGGCCCTTTAGAAACACACCGGTGTTGTGGGGATGACTTATTCCTCACGGCCTTACTTTAATGCTCTGTTTTATTTACATGCCATGCATGATTGCACACTTTATCTGAATGAAAATGGAAAAGCAAACTAGTAAGCTATGATTAGATTTTCCCCGTTAAAGACATTTAGCCTTGTCAACTCTTCCCACAGGCGAGAGACAGGGCCGATACATGCTCACAGAGTTATAGGTCAAAGTGCAGGGTCACCAACCCAAAAGCACGCCTGCATTTGTCAGAGAATCTCTGCGTTGCTCAAGGGCATGTGGTAATTTTTTTTTTCTCTTACATATTTCATGGGAATTTTGCAAGGGTTTTGTTTTCCTTGAAAAGTGTCTGACATCCAGTCTGGGTCACAGACTTTTACGACAGTGCTGGTCAACTTTTCCAATACAGCTGTTATCCTTCAGTCTAGACTACACTAACCCTACGTGACATTGGTTCCCATGTCTATTATCCACAACTAAAGGCCAACTTTGAGTTTTATTGACATCTTTTGATGAATGGGAACATACTGTATTGTTTCCCGTTAGAGCCTGTGCACACATACAACCATCTGGAAACATAAATTGAGTTTAATTATGTCTTGGTTAGTTGATCACTTTCAAATTACACCATTCACTTTTCCCGTATTTCTGGAAGTAAATCTCCTGATAATCGTTGAGTGTTGATTCATACTGATCATTTGTTTTTCCTTTGTTAATCTCACTAATTGACACTAACTTGTTAGGCTGTGTGATTATTATTATATTTTTCCACAGTAGAATATTTATTTCATAACTTCTGTTTCCCACATCGTCTGTAATTACTTTTCTAGTGTCATGTACAGGTAGAACAACTGAAATAGAAAAGCTCAGGTGCAATTGTCAAGAGTCGAGCTTGATTTTATTTTATTTTTTCCCTGAATTAAATCCATCAATTTACATTCCCACAATGTATTTGAGCCCTACTCCACAGCTACACAGCAGAATGACATGCACCTTCCCAGAAATGTAAATGTATTCATCTTGCTCATAAGACACAATGTTGTGT
Organism: Arrhamphus sclerolepis; assembly: GCA_037176975.1. Taxonomy (NCBI): domain Eukaryota; kingdom Metazoa; phylum Chordata; class Actinopteri; order Beloniformes; family Hemiramphidae; genus Arrhamphus; species Arrhamphus sclerolepis. The sequence continues at coordinate 6,062,584 of JBAMYA010000004.1, read as the reverse complement.
GTTGCTTTTGCACCATGCAGCTTTGCTTTTGTAGCTCTCACGTTCTGTACAAGGTCAGTTGGCTCATTTATTACACATCTAACCTTGCAGGTCAGCAGAACTCTAGGAAGAATCATTAGTCCATCTAACCAGGCTATGTCTTTCTGGCAAAGACAGGTTTTGGGTGTGACAACAGCTGGTAATGACAACTCTTATTCAGTGGCTGGTCCCATGCTCGGTTTGGTTATGATAGACTGTGACGGACAGATGCTTCAGGCAATGTAAATTAAACCTTAGCCTTGACTGTTTTTGAAAGGAGTGGCTCTTCAGTCGGCAATATTGCCCTTCTGTTTCAACACACAGTCTGCAGTCCTACTTTAGTGAGGATTGTTTGACTGATCATCCTCTAGCCTTCTTTGTTTTCATCTTTAAGGTTGAAAGTTGCTGTTAGCATGGACTCTCTTGAATAGATTACCAAGGAAACCAGTATAATTTGTTGTTTAGGAGTAAAAGCTGCATGAAATATTGATATATCCTGCAGTTTATAGTGGGCTGGTACTGATATAAAAATACTATTATACAAGCAATCTCAACCACAATGATTTTCATGGTTAAATCTTTGCCATATTGACATGCTAAAGTCAGATATATATTCAAAGGATTGTTGCCCCTTATTGCAGCAGTGTACAGCTGAAAAAAAAACAAAACTATAATGTGAAGCTGAGGTATTCCTGAATGTCAGTCTGTGTTTCAACCGCAGGCTCAGAGTCTTTATTTTTCTTGAATTAAATGACTTGAAAGATGGATAAATTATGTCATTTTTCTCTGATGTTTGTCATTAGTCTCTGCCTCAAACAGGAACTATTCTAATACAAAAAAAACAACACTTTTCTATTCATGAAAGCATTTTGGATATCTGAAGTTACAACCAATTCAAAAACTCTGTCATGACACAATCCTTTAACTGTCACGTGGTTTAGTTACATCACAGACCAGAACAGAATAGAATTATCCATTCTCTCTATATTTATGCCCAACCAGCTTAACATCATGCAGCATTTCCTGTGTCTCTGAAGTGATTAGCACAAAGCTGTAACATGATTTCGAAGAAGGCACAACCTTTTGATGATTAGAATAGAGTTGCCTTTAGAGTCATTGAAAAGGATGTTTCTTTTTTTCATTTCATATCTATAATTTCTGATCAAAAAATGTCAGACATTTCATTAATACCTCAATTTTAATGCATTTGTGGGGAAAAGTAGTATACTGTGTTTCTTTAAAATCTCCATAAAAGCTCCTTCTTATCTGGTCATTTATAATAACTTTATGGTCTGGCTAAGGCCTGTCATTGGTTTGAAAGATGTGACATCTGACAGAGGCACTGCAATCTCATTATGCCAACTGCTTTGTATCCCCCTGTGCCTGGCTCTCCTCTCCTCTTTTGGTAGTGGATGTGGCAGTGTAATTGAAAACAGCCTTCTCTGGGGTTGTTCACAAAGCCGCACCTAAACTTGAGAGGTGTTGATGTTTGGGAACTATAGGGAGAGATAAAAAGGAACAAAATATGAGGAGAAAAGAACAATTGAAAGAGGAGAAGCAGGCAGGCGGAGTGGAGGGGGTTTAGGGTGGGTTTAAGTGTGGTTTTTGTGACAGGCATCTGGAAACAATGTAATTTGGCTGAGTCTGGCTCTGCAGAGAGAACTAATGTTTGTTTAATGTGGGATTGTCCTGGACATGTAATTGCTCTCTTTACAAGGGAGAGACGGAGACGGAGAGGGAGATATGAAAAAACATTGTCAAATGTTCTAAGCTTCGGGTTAAAGCTGGATGCATTCTGCTTATGTGCTCATGTCACCCGCTTTCTCTGTGTCTCCTCGTCTGATCTCCTCCATCTCTCCCTACATCTGCCTCTCAGTCACTGTCTCTCACATATACACACTCAGAACCCACCCCCTGCCTCTGAGTATGTTTGTGCTGCTGTATCTGGTTAGTGTCAGAGAAGAAAGAGTGAAGGGTTAGGGCCTCTTGAGCCCCTCCAGGGAGCATCTAGAGGCTCTCAGTCCAGGCAGAGCAGTTCTCATGAGGCCTGGTAGTTGCACTTTGTAGCTTCTGCACCTCTGATTATAGATTTTTTTTTTTCCCCCTCACATGTCTGTTAAGATGTGTGCAGACAAACCCAGTATGTGCCTGTGCAGACAAACAAACATTCAAAGAAATGAGTATCTGCTGTGTTTTATTGCATTGCGTTGTGTTGTGTTTTTCCTGTTGATGCTCCCAGCCAGCAGTAATGATTATGTTACTTCACCGCCTCTTAGTCTGTTTATGGTTGCACATTCTGGGAAGAAACTACAAGCACATACACACAAACACGCGCTGCCAGAAGCAGGTCGGACCACCCTGCCTATGTGTTTATGTGTCCTGGTTGAGTCACAATCTGTGATCTCTTTTTAACAGCCAGAGAAGACGCATGCATTAGCTTTGCAGCACCATTCCACTTGTTTAGGGGAAAAGCAGATCTAGAAGAAAAATCAAGAGATGGTAAACATTGTGCCTTATGTTTATTATCAGAGCTTATAGGAATTTGCCACTTTCCTTAGACGCTATGGTATTATTTTACAAAATCCACAGTTATCCATTAAAGAGCCCTTAGTCTTTAGATGAGGAGAAACTATGTTTTGAAGTCGGCAACAACAGAGGCTATCTGAACTGAATCTGGATTAGTGTTTTCAAACTTTCGATTAGTAGTATGTATATTTTTCTGTGAAAGTAGCCTCCAACAGATTCCTTATAGGAAAAAAAACAACAACTTGTTTGTAATTTTCCACAGCCTACGTCTGTTTTATATGATGAGCTGACTCAGACATACTGTACGCTAAACTTTCTTGTATGGTGATCTTGGTTTTTAGTCATAATGGTTTGATGGGGCAAAAAGATTTAAACTTCATTCTTGTTAAATCAGTTCTTCATTACCAGCATTTGTAAGCAGGACATAAAGGCTAGCATTATAAAGTAGTCTTATACATATACCGACATTTATTTGTCAATGGTTATACCTGACACTACTCACAACTAGTGTATTTTTTGTAGCATATATATATATATATATGTATTATTATTTTATTTTTCTATTTTCTTTTTTTTCCTTTTGCCAGCTATCAAATCCTCTTTTTTTTC